>LOEQ01006774.1:72006-86330 GCA_001685075.1 Bramus lutescens | reverse complement strand
CGGGGTATAAGCTAGCCGTGCGGGAGCCGGGCGGGACGAAAAGCAGGCCCGCTCCCCCTCATCACTACATCCAGCCCCCTGAAAACTATTTTTAAAATAGAAGTCCAGGGTGAAGGAAAAGGCTCAGTGAATGGTGTTAGTGATGTAAGCACAACGACCTGAGTTTGGGTCCCCAGAGCCCAGATAAAGCTGGATGTGACAGTGACCATCCCTGCATCATCCCAACACTCCTACAGTGAGATAACAGGCTGAAACAAGAGAATCCCCAGAAAGCACATGGGCCAACTATCCTCGCTGGCACATACAATAAGAAACAAGAGATCCTGACTCTAACGCAGTGGGAGGCAAGGTACAAAACTCAAGGGTATCATTGAATTTCCACATGCACACTGTAGCAATCATGTGCCGACACTAATGTATTCAGATACACACACACACACACACGTTTATTCACCCATACAAATAAAAGAAATCAAACATGAAAGCAAAGATCATAACAAACGAAAAATTCACAAAATTTTAGAATCTGGAATGTAGATGGCATATCTCAGTCTTAGCTGGGTAAGGAAGCAAATGAGGAGCAAGCTGATTCCACCTACATTAAGGGCCGATTCCCGCATCACTTCAGATCCACTTAGTGACCTTTTACCACTTCATCACCACCCATAATGCCCTGGCTTACTGTGTCTGAGATCCAAACAAGTCTGTGCAGTCACGAGATCACGGCACCTCCCCTCGGGTCTGTATCACAGCCCTGTAGCTTTCCTGGGGCGGGCGAGCGTGGGAAGCAAACACTATGGGACTTGCTAGGTGCCCATCAGTCACTGAGCAATCCAAGTCAGCTCTCTCCGGGGCAAAACTGTGACCAGTGGGAGCAAGGAGACGTTAACTTCTTCATGTTTTCTGTGCTCATGTCAAACATACCAAACTACAGTTATTTGTATCTGAAAATCAGTCCGACAAGACTCAGGATCAGAGGTTCAGAAGCCGCTGGTTGACTCCAGCCCTGGCTTACACCCAGAGCGTAGGATTTTCCTTATTCCTGCTTCCTGGCGTTATTCAGATCCATTCATAAGGGCAGTATTTTCTGAAGAAACCAGGCTGAGACATCATCACATATTCACAGAAAGAATATAGAAAAGATGGTTCCCAGAGGCTTCAGAGGGATATTTTAAAATCTAACTAAGAAACCCAACAGTCCATCTCCACGTCCAGTCTCTGACACCATGAAACTTAACCTCCACTACTCTGCCCATGCCTTGAGTAAAGCTCATTCTTAGCACAACTTTAAGATTTTGAATCTAGGAACATTAGGCATAACTGAGAGCAGGACTCAGTCACCTCACTACAACACTGAGATTAGCTAGGATTTTAGATAGTGGAAAACAGAGTCAAATAAACATCAACAATTAGCTTAAAGGAAACATGAACAGTGTAGAAAACAGGAAAAAAACCTAAAATTTTCCAAAATAGAAGGCTAGTATGAAAATGTTAAGTAGCACAGAAGAATGTTTATATAAGTTGAAATATGACAGAAGTACAAATTTTAAAATACTTGAAGGGAAAAGAGAAATAAATCACATAATAACAAGAAGACAATGTCATGAGATTTTTTTTTGATCAAGGAAGTTATTTATGGGCCCTGTATCCAGCTAAGAAAATTTCCAAAGGCAAAATGAAGGAACACAAAGTATGTCCACTGTTATGGTTTTACATTTATTTATTTACTTTTTTCAGGGGTGGGTGGGTAGGTAAGCATACAGAAACCAGAGNGGTGGGTGGGTGGGTAAGCATACAGAAACCAGAGTATGTGTGTTCAAATCAGAGGATAACTTGTGGGTCTCAGGGGTCAAACTTGGATTGCCAGATTGGATAGTATATACCTTTACCTGCAGAGCCATCTTTCTAGTTTGAATTATTTATAAAAAACCCATATCAAGATATGATTGTAAAGTTTTGAACAACATGAATAAAGAAGAGAAATTACATTAAATATCAGATATCAAAATGACATTACATTTGGATCAGAAATATCAGAGCTAAATGACAATAGGCCAATGCCACTAAACCTCTGAGACCACAAATTTACTTTGAACTTAGAATTCAATACACAACCAAACTTTCTCACACTCTGATGTTTTCAGTGAGCTCTAAAAATACATCAATCATCAACTCTTTATATGAAGCTCCACCAAAGTAAAAAAAGAAACAATGATTAAATGCATAATAAAAATATAAATCTAAAAAGGAAAAGTTGCCAATCTAATAAGCAAAAATCTAACATAGCTGGAAGTCATGATTTCTTGGGGTGATAATAAGGGGAAGACAAGGTCAAATCCATGTATTGGACTCAAGAGAGAAGAGTTTAAGGAACACAAAGTAAATGGGGGATCTTGTAAAACCTGTCCTAGAAATAGCTTACTAAGACAGACACTGTCTAATGTGTGCATCTTTCCTGAGAAGAGTTGTATAGTTTGGATGAGGAGTCTGAAGATGAATTGTTTCTATGTTACACGTTAAGCAAACAATCAAAACCAGAAAAGATTGATCCACAGGAAAATAAAAGATATTTAAGAAGAAAATAATCCTTGAGTAATGTAGCTGAACTGTTAACATTCACATAGTAGCAATAATAGATAGGCTGGTTCATCAACAGTCATCCAATGACTCTGTTGGGAAGAAGGAAAAAGGAAATATTTCTGGTGGGGAAGATGGAGAGACAGCATCGAAGGATCTAAGTGTTCCTCTTCATTAGGAAGACAAATAGCCAAGAGCCAACATTTTAGAATTCAATATTATGCATATATACTATTTAGAAAGTAGGAAGGAATGGTCAAATAGACTGTGGAAAGGTTTAGAAAATGGTAGCTTATGGAAAATCATGCATAAATCCAACACGAGTAGAGGACGCCTTTGCTGCTTTCTCTATATTTGTTTATTTATTATAAACTCTATTTTCTATTATGTTATTTTTGTCCATTTTATTTTCTTAAAGATTAAAAAAAGTTCATGCGTGCCTGTGTGTACGTAGGTGCACATAAGTGTAGTTTCCCACAGAGCCCAGAAGGTGTTGGATCCTCTGGAGCTGGAGTTTCAGGAGTTGTGAGCCACAGATGTGGGTGCTGGGAACTGAACTCTAGTCCTCTGCAAAAGCAGTACATACTCTTAACCCCTGAACCATCTCTGCAGCCCCTCAAGTATTTGATTTTAAAACTGTGTACACTGTCACTGTGGCCGGAGGGGTAGAGGTACTTACTGCAATGTCTCCAAACTGGAACATCTTATTGTTTAAGAATTTGAGCTGAGAAAAATAATGGTCAAGCACCCACACTTAAAGAGAGGGTGCTTAGAAGTATGCCATATGCAGGGTATAGTAGAAAACAAGGAAATTCAATCCACAACCCTAACCTTGGTAGCCACCTCAATCCCAGTTGCGAAGAAGGGCCAGAGATTAATCAAACCTGAGTTCCATGGTGGGAAGCACTGGGACTTGTTCACTCACTAAGAAGTCCTGGTCGCTGTCCTTATCTTTGGTCTTAGAGAAAGTGCATATTGTTGTAAAGAAGACAGGACACTTTCTACAGCATTGGGGCAAAGCAGAGACAGAGTCATGGGAAGTGTGCCATGCCTAGGGAGTGAGAGGTCACGGGACCAGAAGAACAGAAGGCTGTGGCTGACCAGAGCCCCGAAGTGTCTCCATCTCTTTCCCCAGGACAAACAGTTTTCAGACGGGGAGCCGCATGGATGTTATCTTGAGGACTGCCCAAGGGAGTGAGGTGACATTATCAGAGAAGCTGGGAATGAGGTCTTGAAGAGGAAAGTCAGGGACCATTATCAGAGGTCATACGGAGACCCAGTGTTGGAAATACAGGAGGAAGAAAATTTTAAAGCTCACAAAAGCAGTTCATGAAGGAAAGGCAGCAATTCAACATCTGCTGAGAACTTGTTTCTTTCCCACCTCAGCCCTTCAGCAGCTCTGGGCACTTGCCAGTAGCCAAGATGGGATGGAACGGGAGCTTAAAGAAATTAACAACCACGTTCACCCCACAGCAGGCAACTGAGCACCAGTAGGGTCTGAGTTGGGAAGAAAGAGAAAAGCTTAAATTGGATGTGAAATGAAAGTATTGATTTAGATCCATCTGGCCTTTTTAACACCTGTAAGTAAAACTTCTAATATCTGAGAGTGACTGGCAAAGCTACAGAACCTGGCCAGGGGCAGAGAATGGTGACCCAAGAGCAGCTTAGGAAAGCAAGTGGGTTATTCGATGGTCCACTTTTTGAAAGTTGCTGGATTTTAATTATGAGTAGTTTCTCTCTGTGTCTCTGTCTCTGTCTCTGTCTCTCTCTCTCTCTCTCTCTCTCTGTGTGCATTATGTGTATTCATGTATGTCAATGTACACATTTGTGTGTGTGTGTGCGTGCCATGGGATGGTCCGAGGATAACCTCAGATATTGGTCTCTACCTTTCACCTGTCTGAGATAGGGCTTTTCTTTTTGTTGTTCACCTCGGCAAATGACAGACTAGCTGACCTATGAACTTCAGGGTCATCCCCACAGGAACACTGAGGTTATAGACGAATGCTACCTCACCAGCTTTACCTGAGTTCTGGACGTTGGATCTCAGGTCTCGAACTTATACAACAAGCTCCTTTACTCATCTCTAGGCTACCTGGTTTTTCTTAGCACACATTGAGATATACTATATAGTTGTCATATACATGCATACATAGGTATCTCATTTAATATTTCTGTCTCACTTTTTCTTCCAGTTACTGTGATAAAATACCCTGAAAAAAAAGCAACTTAAGAAAGGATTTTTTTTTAACCCACAGCCTTTGGTTCCAGTCCAGCATTGTGGGGAGTCATGGCATTGGAGCCCATGGCAGCTGTTACACTACACCTGTATTCGGAAAGTGGAGAGCAAGGGCTGCATACACGTTTGTAATCAGGTCACTTCCTCCACTCTACAGTTCAGGATCCTCCTGCCTAGGGAACTGTGCTCTCCACAGTGAGTAAGCAGTTCTTGCCACCTCAGTTAATACAACCAAGACAATGCCTCACAGACACGCCCTCTGGCCAGCCTGACCAAGACAACTCTTCACTGAGATTCCTTCCAGGTGACTCTGGATTACATCATGATGATGGTTAAAACGAGCCACCACAACTCCCAACAATCTTTTAAAATAGTGGCTATAATTTCTGCTCTGTAAATCAGGAAGATGGAACTCGGGGGTGGAGTGGTGTGGGGTGGGGAGAGGGGGTTTCAAATTGCACAGCTAGCAAGTGCAGAGACAGGAATCCGAGGTGGGACATCCCCAGAGACCATTCATGACTCAGGCAAAGATTCAAAGCCCATCTTCTGTTGTTAAACAGATGGTACTCAAACCCCAACATGTCAGCCACTGACCTCATCTCTCTTAGACTGGTTCCTCATTTCTAACATAGGAAAATAACGCCATAACCAGTGACTTGCGGTGAGCATTGGGTTTTAAAGAACAGGCAAAGGCGTTTTGTCTATCACAGAGTGAATGGTCAATGAGCAGAACCTACCTACTACTATCATTAAGCTGCATTTCTCTCTGAGTAAGAAAGGATGAGATGAAATCAGAGCTGTCTGGAAGGCTACATACATGGGCAGAATGAAGGCTGGGTTTCTTTTCTTCTGAAATAATGTATATACTTCTACCGAATGCATTGCATTCTTTGTTGTAATAGCACAGATATTTTATAAGAACAGAATGGAAAAATTGGATTTTAAAAGTTATTTATTCTTTCACTAATTTATTTCTTAACAATTAGCACATTGAAGGTAGGAAATTTGCTTGTACTTCATCTACTAATTTTATGTTTTCTACATTCAGGAAATGTATTTGAGGCTGAAGGTGAGGCCTGGTGGTGAAGTTCTTGCTAGGCATGCCCAAGGCCCTTTGTTCTGTCTCCAGCAAAGAAAGAAAGGGAGAGAATGCCTTACAACTGGATAGTATGGAGGCATTTTCCACACTGAGGCTCCCTCCTATCTGATGACTCTAGCTTGTGTCAAGTTGATTTAAAACTAGCCAGCACAATGGAGAGCCAAGTTTTGCTTTGTTTTTTGCTCATGGTTTCAAAGATTTCAGTTCACAGTCCTTGACTTCTTTGGTTCTGGGCCCATGGTGAATCAGAATAAAATCAGCACAGTGGGAGCATGAGGAGGAGGTGGCTATTTGTCTCATAGAGAGTAGAAATAGTCTTAGCTTTTAAAGTTATATCCCCTCCCCACTACCATGGTCCATATCCTTTAGCTAGGCCCCACCTACCAGAACTTCTACAGTCTCTCATAGTAGCACTGCCAGTTTGGGGTGGGATGCTAAGCATTCAACACACTGGCTATTAGAAAACATTTCAGATTAAGGCCATAGCAGAACATAACAAAGCTGAAGCCAGTGGCAAAAACAGGAACAAGTTCTGGGGTGGGTGGTGGTCAGCACCTTCTCACTGTGATGTCTATATTAAACATGGGGCTGGAAAGATAGCTTAGTGGTTAAGAGGTTCAGACCTCTTCCAGAGGCTCTGAGTTCAATTCCCAGCACCCACGTGGTGGCTCACAGCAGGCTATACTGTAGTCCCATGGGATCCAATTGATACCCTCTGCTGGTGTGTAGCCAAAACACCTGTATAAAATAAATAAATAAATCCTTAAATTAGATAGGGGTTCTTGTGGCTATGAGAGTTTTGTACCATATGGGAAAGAGACTAGGCGACCTGGTCAAACATTTTCAGGCACGAATTTGATGGTGTGGTGGGCAAAGAGTGAATGATGGGTTAAGCCCTCTGCCCTTGGTCGTCTGTTCGATCCATTCACTCCAGCTTGCTCTTTGGCAGTGATTCTGGGTGCACTGGAGATATTTACTGGTCTCAATCATGAGCCTGATGGTGATTTGACCTGGTCATTTACTCAATTCCAAACAGGTCAAAGCGCTGGTGTCTTCACAGCTGTGGCTTGAAGAAGGGAGGGGAGTGGGCACCTGGGGAGACTTGCTCCAACTTCAGCATACTAGGCTTTCCCCTCTCCAGCCTTCCTTCTCATGCCCTGGCCCTGGGGATAAATAGAGCATGTGTGGTTCAGCCTTCTTTCTCTGTTTTCTTCTCATTCTAGAAGCTCCAGGATTTCAGGACATAGACGTGTAAGCACACAAACACACACACACACACACATGGGCATGCACACATGTGAACACACATGCACATACACACACCCTGTTCTGATAGAAGCGCCATGCGTGTGCCTGCTGGTGAGAGATCAACCTCAAGGGCACCACCCTCCTTTTGGCTGCCTGCACGGCATTGCAACAAATGAACTGTGAGACCGCCCATCTTCCTTCATTAACACACCTTACCACCATATCAACAGGGTTCTCCATGTTGGGAATTCTACATTGGCAGTGCCTACTGATTGACATGCCAATGAACCATGGAAGGATCTTGAAAAGCAGCCAATCTTTTGAGTGGAGATTAGGTGGCACAAAAGTGTCTCACAGGAGTGAGAGGAACTGACTCCAAGCAGAGACAAGGACTCCTGAGGAGTAGAGTCATTTTTACTATTCAGCTAAATTTCATTCTGTCCCAATGGCACTGTCCACCATCCATGTTCACAGCACTGTTTTGGACACCGAGGAGAAACACCGACTATGACTCTGCCTAGAGGAGCTGGTGGTTTAGTGGTTGCATCCCAGAAAACAAGCACTAAGTACACAAACAAGTTGGAAGTGGTACAATGGGAAGAATGTTGCGGGAACCACACAGTGAAGGGGCCACCAAACACAGTGAGGAGATGAAGGTCAAGAAGGAATATGTCATGAAGGAAATAACACAAGGACCAGATCACAAAGCTTAGCGCCAAGGTACACCTGGTCCACGTTGGAAAGGAAATGGCTATTTATAGATGAGACTCCACAAGAATATTCTTCAAGTCCAAAAGACTTCTGCTGTTGAGTGAGAACTGTTGGCTCTTGTGACTTCTCTAGAGACACAGGGCAGTAGCGACTTCTCTAGAGACAGTGTGGCAAGAAACGCACAGATTGTGTGGTAAGGACTCTGAGTTTTTATCCCAGGCTCAATATCTTTCAAACAGTCTTGGAAGGGCATCTTGCTGAGGTCAGCCTCAGTTTCCTCAAGGTGCCCTCTGCTCTGCCCGATCCTCAGGGTGCCATGAAGACTTGAGGAAATGAGCTTGGTGCACACACTCTTGACAGCCGTGTCACTGCAGAAATGAGTCATTGTTATTCTCTGTTTTGGCAGATGCCTTCCTCTCTGCCTCCCAAGTGCCAGGATGAGCTTAACAAAGGACTTTTCTTCCCTGACACACCAACTGCAAGCTTCCAGACACATCCCTTGGGGCTGCCATGAAGCCTCGAGTCTCTGTTCCCAGCTGCAGCCTCCAGACACAGGAAGCAAAAGTCTCCGTGGGGAGAAGAGCAAAGCAGAGGCTTGCCTGGAAACAAGATCCTTCAGACTTTGAGGTAATGAAGGTACCAATCATGCAGTATTAATAACCACACAAGGATTCTAGCAATGGTGGGGCTCGGTCTCCTTGTCTTGCTGTTACTCATGGCATGTCTAAGCAGTATTTGTAAGACCAAGTATACACGTTTTCACAAAGATAACAACTCCTGATCATTCTCTGGACACACCTGGGCCCCTTCCTTCTGTTCCATCTACTATGAAAATGAGGGACAGCAGGAAATAAACAGATGCTCAAAGATGGGAGACCCAGAATTAAGAATAGGTAAGTAAGTCTCTTGATTTTGGCAGAGAATTGTGAATTTGGATGGCTTTGGGAGTTGCAGCCTCAGATAAATGAGAGCATCATGAAATAACCCAAGGCTTAAATCCTAGAAGAGCTGACCTTTGGTGTGGTAAGTGGAAATGCATGAATTTTTCAGAATTGTGAAAATAGCTATTTAGGATCTCAAAGCCTGAGTTTAAATCTGAAGTTTGCCCGCTGACCTTTGGCCAGGAAGTTCTTAGCCTCATTTTCTCCTAAGACATTGGTTCTCAACTCCTGGATTGTGACCCCCAACCCTTTTACAGGGGTTGCCTAAGACCACTGGAAAACACAGATACTTAGATTATGATTCATAATAGTAACAAAATTACAGTTATCAAGTAGCAATGAAAATAATTATGATCATGACAAGATGAGGAACTGTATTAAAGGGTCACAGCATGAGGAAGGTTGAGAGCCACTGCCCTAAGAGCTGTTGTAAATGAAGATAAAATGTCAATTGGCTTCTTAGATTCTTTATTAGTGAACATTAATAATAGATTAATAATATTATTCACAGCTTCCCCTGTCCTATGGTCTTCTTCTGGGTCCTAGTCTATTGTTCCAAGTATCACACTAGACAACAATATCAAAGCTTTCCTTCAGGGTTGGAGAGATGCTCAGAGGTTAAGAACATTGCTCTTCTAGAGAACTCAGGTTCAATTCCCAGCACCCACATGGTGGCTCACTACCACCTGTAGATCCAATCCCAGAGGAATATGATACCATCTTTGGGTCTCAGAGGGCTCTGCACACATGCAGTGCAGACATACATGTGGGCAAAACAGAAATACATGTAAAAATAAGATCTCAAAAGAAAAACTTTAAAAGCCTTCATTCTGTGAACAATATTTCCTTTTATAAATACAGCCCAAATGCCTAATTTTTATGCTATTAGAAGGAAAGTAACCATTTTACCATTTTATCCTAAAGTGTGAGTCACTACTTTTGTTTAGGAGCTGTGTTCTCTCGAGCCTGATACTCAAGATGCATTCATCTCTACCAGAAATGCAAAATGAACTCTAATGGACTCAAAGAAACATAGTAAACTGAACATTTTCTCCAGTGTCCTCAAACATTCTCCAGCCAGTCATATCAGCTTCTGCTTCATGAAATCCAAGTGTTCTTCGTTTCTTGAAACAAGGTCTCACTATATAAATCTGTCTGGTTTGGAACTCACCGTGTAGACCAGGTTTGTCTCAAACTCACAGATATCCACCTGCCTCCAACTCCTGAGTGCTGGGTTAAAGGCATGCTAACATGCGCAGCAAAAGTCCTTAAATGTTATTCAGAGCCTGGCATAGAACTATTCATGGTTTGACCCAGCATTTCTGTCCAGTGTTGCTTTTCACTAACTCCACTCAGTTTTCTGTCAGTGAATTAGGACCTCTTATTAGTCCACACCTCTATGCACTCTCTTCCATCTGGCTGGGGTGCATATACCCTCATCTCTGCAGCCCACGATCTGTAGCAAAAGTTCTGGGATCTCCCACAAGGATGTTCTACTCTTGTCCATGGTGCATCTTCTACATTTCCTGTCTTGAGCTGTGCTTATACCTATACACATCCTAACTCAAGAAAGACCAATTCCCCAAGTACAGCAATATTCATACCTGAATTTCACTACTTGGCTTCTCAGCACAATAATTCTTAGTGCGCATAAACCAAGCAAAAACTATGGGGTATCCATATGTATACCTGACAGAGCCTGTGGCTTCCCCTGAGGACATCCTAGTTAATTCTTCATACGCAGCACACCTAATTAGTAGAGCAAGGAAAGATCACTAAGGGTAAAATGGGCTGGGTTTGAGGCAGGTACTGCCTTTCCAGAGATTCTGTTTGAACACACAGGTATTCCTGAGAGTGGACAGTATGCTCTCAAATACTGGCATGGATTGATGTATCAGATGGTTTCCCTGGTAACAAGGTAGGGAAGAAACATAAGGACATTAGTTGGACACCAGTGTGTAAACATTAGGTATTTAGAATGGATGGAACAAGGCCAGGACTAGAGTAAGACAAGGAGCAAAGTACTTAGAGTTCAAATTTTAAGAAGGCACTGACTCTCAGGTTTATGCAAATATAGAATCACCACTTACACAAATTACACAAACCTAAGAGTCCTGCCACCTGAATTTTCTTTTAAACCTAGAGCCCATTGTTGATCCTGGAGTAGAGGAGTCATAAAAGCAAAGAACAGAGAGAAAGATAATTGGAATTTTTTTCTCTTTTTCACAGTGATGCTTGGAACCAGCTATGTTATCTCTGCCTCTTTCCTCTCCATTACATTTCATTTACCAAAGGTGGGGCTCTAACTTCTTCTCTTGTGACCCAGAGTCTCCAACATGAAATGGTGTGAAATCCCTTCCCATTTGAACAGTACCTCAAGAAAGAGCTTCCATGGTGGTCAATAATCACCCCTCCACCCTGGCTCCCACCCTTCACCCTGTATTTGTCAAGCTAATGCTATTCTAGGTACCCAATGTGGTAAATAATACAGGAAGCATTGTGCAGGTTCTAGAAGAGATGTCAGAAGGGAATAGTTCTAAATGTCTCTTGGATAGTTTGTACTGGGATGAAGAGTCATATTTTGGCATCTATTCAAAGAGAAATGAGAAGAGTTTATTTTAAAATTTTCCAACACTCTCCCTGCTATGATTGAAGTCTCAGTTTCTTTAAATGACATCCACTTTCTAAAGCACTTATTAAATATGTCTCTAGGATGGAAGGAGAAAAGAAATGAGATGAATGGACAGCATTTCACCCCTGTGCCTTCCCAGCAATAGGCCCCTCCCACCCAAGCTCTTTCTAAAATCTCATTTCCTATGTCTTTAAAACAGACATAATCTGAAATGATCTAAAGGACCTCAGATCTAGGTAATTTTTAAAGCCCAGAGAAGGAGCTGGGAGATGATGCACTGGATGGCTTTAGGTGTTACAATCTCAACTAAATTCACAGCTCCCAGGAACACTTGTTTATTGGAAGCACTACTAAGATGCTTAGTCAACACTTGGCATTTGGGTTTGTCTAGAACCAAACCAGTCCACTACAGTGTGCCGACCTGCATCACTAATACACAGAGGAAAAGCTACCCTCAGGTTCAGTAACTCTATATTCTACAAAACAGTTATGTTTGCTATCTGTATGTCTTTTAGCTTGACCCACTGAAGATCTAATTTCACACAGTAAGGAATGTGAACTAGTGGAGGGGCATGATACACATCCACACACATGTGCCACCATTCATGTGTGGAAGCCAGAAGCCAGGGTTGGGTATCTTCCTCCATCATGTGTCCATTGTCTCTCAGTGAACTTGTTTTCTTTCCCATTCAGCTAGACTGGCTGGTCAGCAAGCTCCAGGAATCCTCCTGTCTCTGCTTCCTTGCACTAGAGTTATAGGAACATATCACCAGACCCAGCTTTCCTACATGGGTGCTACGGATCTGAACTCAGATTCTTATGCTTGCACAGCAGGATTTTTACCAACTGAGCCATCTCCCCAACTCCCTGAGTGTACATGTTCTAAATCACAGAGATCAGTGGTGATGCACATTGCCAGCTTTCCACCATCCCTCTACAAGATGTCTTAGAAAAGTCCCCACACCTTTCATATTCAAACCAACCTGTGCTCCACATAGCTGCATTTTTCCTTCCATAATAAAGGAATATACTGAGGAAAAATAAAAGATAACCAAAAATGTTATGACCTCCTTGGGGAGTTGTAATATGATGATACCAATCTAATTAGACCTGCAATTCATAATGGCAACACCCCACTGGTTTATGTCACTGCACAAATGCCCTCAATATACTCACACTTCATATCCTTGCAACATCCTTGTGGGGGTGTGGAGACTCTAATCAGTTTCTGTAGAATCTCTAAGAGGCTTCGGCACCCAGGCATGGTCCTGTGCATTGTGCTGGACATTAGAATTACTTCTGAAATATTTGAAACAGCTCAAAGCCTTGTTATCATTCCCACAGCTTCTCCCTCAAATCTAGGACTCAGGTGGGACCAAGTCCCAATATTTTCAAAGGCTCCAGGTAACTCAGGGGTGTAGGCATCACAGAGACCCATGGCTTTCATTGAAGTTTCCCACACTGAGTACCCAGATCACCCAGGGAATCTGCTGAGACTTCAGAGGTTTTGATTCAGTTGGTCTGAAGTGGGAGATAAAAATTTGAATTTATGAACAGATTCTTGGCGAAGGTAATGCAGTCTCTCTCTCTCTCTCTCTCTCTCTCTCTCTGCTCATCTGTGTTGACAGCTAGACTCTTGAGAGAAGTTTACTTTTATATTTCAAGGTTATTTCTAAAAACTTACCTGAATACCCCAAATGTATGCCCAATAATTAGGATCGTATTGTGCTGGGGTGTCCATTGCAGGGATTTGATCAGGCACTGGATTCAGCACCATGGACATCATCCTCTGGTGCTAATGGAGCCTTGATAGAAGAACAATGAAGTTACTTCTCAGTGAAAAGCAGGAAGAATGAGAGACCCAGCAGTCTCTGAGTTGTCACATTCATGAAACCACTGGGCTAAATGTGTGCAATCCCTTGATAATAGTCAAAGTTGCACTGTGCCATTTGTTTCCTTCTAACCATGTGCGTGTACAATAACTCAGGAACACTCACTCCTCTTTCACCTTCCATCCTCCCTCTGGCCTTCATTCCTGCTAACAAATACAAGACCTTGTAAGTGGCCAATAAATATTTATTGAATGATGTATTTAGATGGAAATATACCAGTTTCTCCAGCTTATCATGAAACACACCAAAACATTCGAGTGACTTACATTTGAATGGGGAATGAAATCAACTAGCGGGTATGTTAAAATGTTGATTTGGGTATGCCTCCAGAGTTTCCATTTATCAGGTCTGTGGTCTGGGGTGAGGGCCAAGTTGATTTGGTGGGTGATCAGACAGTTGAAGAGGCCCTAACATGATTACATGCTAGGGTAATGATGGCAGAACCTGGTTAGTGAGTATAGAGATGCTGATTGCAATGATTTTCAACTTCTATGTATAATTTTAAATATCCATAATAAGAGACTTTTAAATCTCCAAAATAAAGCAATTCCAGTGTAGTGCCCAGTGTCCTGGTTCCTTGTTTTAAAGACTCACAGAAATTTACATTTACAACTCAAGTCTTTTCCTCGCCCTGCTTCCCTTCACTCTCTCCTTCCTCCCTCCTTTCCTCTTTGCCTCTTTCCCTCTCCTTTCCCATTCTTCCTAATTCAAAAAGAAACTACCAAGAGAAGCCAAGAACCTAGAATTTCACCTTCTAAGAAATTAATGCCAGGTGGTGGTGGCAAACACCTTTAACCCTAGCACTCAGGAAGCAGAGGCAGGTGGATCTTGTTTGAGGCAGCTTGGTCTAAAGAGCTAGTTCCAGAACAGCCAGAGCTGTTACACAGAGAAACTCTATCTTAAAAAAACAATGGAGAGGGGGGAAGAGAAAGAAAAAGAAAGAAAAAAGGAAGGAAGGAAGAAAGAAAGAAAGAAAGAAAGAAAGAAA
>LOEQ01006774.1:34841-65052 GCA_001685075.1 Bramus lutescens | reverse complement strand
ATATATATAGCCTTAAGATTCAGCCTCAAGGACCAAGCAACTAAGGAAGTCTTAGGTGTGATTCAGCTGTTGTTAATATTTTGAAATAAGTTGATTCAATACTACATATATGATATATTATTATTATTAAATATACATGAGGAACCCTGACTAACACATACCCTATATGTAGGAAGTAGTTGTTCACATCTCCCCAGGGAAGGTTTGTGCAACACTCATTACCTACTTGACTTATGATGTATTCTCTCCAAGTCTCACCACCTAACACTTTGCTACCCCTTGTCCATCTTCTCTTCTTTTCTAGATTCCAGAAATTACCTCTCTGGTTATAAAGGAAATTCTTTCAGGATAGAGACTGCTATATGAGAATAAGAAAATCATGCCTGTAACACTGAGGGCAAAGGAAAATCATGGCAGTCTTGCCTCAGTAGTTCATAATATTTCACCTGTAGTCTGTGGAGGACAGGTTCTCATGCCCACCTCGTGGCCTCTCTACTGTCCCTCCATCTACAATGCTTCTCAACCCACCTTCATCCAGCAATAGTTTCCTGTCAACCACAACAGCTCAAGTACCTGCACAGAGAGGCTTCCTCATGTCGCTGAGGCTAAAGTAACTCCCAGAGTCATTCAATAAGCCTTTATTGAAGGAAGGAAGGAAGGAAGGAAGGAAGGAAGGAAGGAAGGAAGGAAGGAAGGAACGAAGGAACGAAGGAACGAAGGAACGAATGAAAGAAGGAAGAAAGGAAGGAAGGAAGAAGTAAATGGCCTCCACTTTGAAGAGGAGAAACTAAAACTAACTATAACAAGTCACTTGCCTGTGATCAAAAAATTACTAAAAGTCACAAACTGGAGTCTTTGAACAGCAGAATACTAAAATATTTGTTTCCTGTATTCCAAGTACTTACTGTAGTTCCTCATTCAGTCTCTCTATACAATGATCATCTCTAAGCATCATGAGGGAAAGCCAGGGATTGTAGAGCTCTGCCATCCAGCAGTACTGAGGGCATTGATATGGATTGTACTAACAACTTACACTAATATATACTAGTCAGTAAACGGACATCCAGTTGAATCTCAACATACTTATTCCCAGAAAAAGAGTGGTTAATTCAAAACATAAACAGAAGACCTGGCCCTTTGCTTACTCTGGCCTTCTCCCTTGGAATCATACAGCAGTCTCTCCCTGGAATGTCCCCTGGGATGCAGACAGGAAACCAGAGGAATTTCTTTGAACAACTGGAGTAAGAATGGGGAAACTGAATCTCCAACATGAGCAGGTTTTATGCCGAGTTATAATCTCAGCACATTGTTACACTGTGCTGTTCTCCTGGGATCTTGCATCGGTCCTGAACTTACTTACTTGGGAGTCGAGACTGCGCTACTCACTTCCCTCCAGTCCCCAGGTGGGCATTGGTCCGAGTCAGAGAAAAGGTGTTGGCTCATCTCAAGTTAAAGACTTTCATGACTGGGAGCCAAAACAGCAATAAAGACTCCAGCCAACAGGGAATAGAGTGGGAGGCTGCTGACACACTATGTGCATCTCTAGACACTTCCTCACACCTCCTTCACACTCATGTCATGTACTAATATGCCTTTCCCCTTTCAAGTTAGATTCCCTTCATCTTAGTCAAGCAGCTTCTCCCCAGCATCAAGTACTTGTCCTCTTCAGCACCCCCTCGTTCCTTGCATCTACCTTCTCTGCCTTCCCTCAAGACCTTCCCAGCTTTAAAAAGACAGCATAGTAAAATCAGCATGCAGACTTTGCCCTCACAATAATCTGGGTCAAAAACTCTGCTTTACCAATTACTATTTGTAAACAAGTCATTTGAACCTCATTGAACCGCCATTTTCTTTCCATATGATGAGATCATCTTGAAGGGGTGTTGCGGGAAATGGAGTCAACAGTACCTGTTTCCTGCAGGTCTTAGCTTAGCACATGACAAACAGTCAGAATTCAGTGATGCCCATTGTGGGCCACGATGCCTGTAACCCCAACACTATGGAAGCAGGACCAGAGAATCTCCACAAATTCAAGGTCAGCCCAGTCTACATAGCAAGTTCCCCATCAGCCACAGCTATACAGTGAGACTCTGTTTCAACTCCCACCCCCAGCACTTTCCCAATAAACAGCAGTCATATTATTCCATTAGCCATCTCACTTCTCCCCAGACAGCTTCCTCTAACCTTCTCTTTCTTGACAACCATATTACTACACACATATGGTCTTGAGCTATAAAACACGGGCACAGGATCTGAAGGTGGTCAAGATGCTTGGTCAGACTGTCTCCAGTGTTTCTGATTTTATCTCTCCTTTCACCTCCCCGGATTCTTCTATCCCTAAGACATTTTACTTTCCTCACCTTTTCTGCAAGCACCTGCAGAGCTAGTGGCTTCCTGCGTTATCAGTATTATGTAGTCACAAGCTGCATCTGGAGTCTATTTAGAACATTTGGCTAAGAGAGCCCGGATATCTGCCACTTAGGCTCTATCTCACTCTGCCCACCATGTTTAATTCATGTGTGTGGCAGACCATTTAAAGAGGCTCAATGAGCTGTGAAGACCAAGATATGAGCCATACAGATTGTACATTACTGAATTACTGACGATACTAAATATGGTGCCTAAGTGAGGCCACGGAAGGAATAATGAAAGCCTTCACAGTTTAGCAATAGAAGACAGAATGGTTGGAGTCTGTAGCAAATTGAGAAGATGCATGACTCCAAGAAAAGGACCATTTGTCACAGTGGAGTCATTCTCAATTTCTGCTTCTCCCTTATCCTTTACATCCAATCCATCACCGAGACCTGTCATTTCTACCTTGAAATAAATCTCAAGCATCCACTTCTCTTAATTCCCACAGCCACCACTCAAGGTCAAGGCCCTATCTCTTCTCTTTTTGACTACTATAACAGACTCCATCAGCATTTTGGTTCTGTCTTGTCTTTCTCTGATACATCAATCTTACTAAAACATTAACCAAATTAGGTCATTCCTCTGTTTTAAAAAACAAAAACAAACACTTCCGTTGGCATCTCATTGATTATGTAATAAAGGACAGTCAAATGTATTATAATGGTGTTTTGTTTTGTGTGCATGCATGAATGCATGTGTGTATGTGCATGTGTGTGTGTGTACGCCTACAGAGGCCAGAAGAAGGTACCATATGCTCTAGAACTGAACCAACACGGGTGCTGGGAACTGAGCTTGGGTCCTTTAGAAGAGCACTAAGTGCTCTTAACCTCTGAGTAGATTCCCCAGCCCTATCATGCTTTTGAGCTCTTCATTCCATGCTCAGCGTTATCCATACTCCTCCGTGCTTACTCTTCTCTGATCATTCTTGTATCTTTTATGTTGCTTCCACAGCTGCCTTTTCCCTTCTGAAACTCTTACATTTGTTGTTCCTTAGGCCTTTGCTTCACATAGCAGATTTTGATATAAAACAGACTTCCTGGTCTCCTCTCAGCATAGCCTGCCCTGCTTATGATCAGCGTTTCACTGGAGATTCCCTTCAGTGAAGAGGCCCTTGCCTTGCCTCTCCAGTCCTTGTGATCTCTTCCAAAAGAATTTGAATTCGACGTATAGACTCTAGTATCAAAGATGGGGCAGTGTCTCTTATAGAGCAGAGGATAGCACACCAAGGGGTGAGCGCGGACAATGGCCAAAGGGACCATTATACCAATCCACATTTTAGGCAGGTTTTTTATTATTTCTAAAGTCTCAAGAATGGCAGCTCTTCTGAGGAATGTTTGCCTATCTAGGTGATTGATGACGTCATTTGAGTTGACTCTTATGGAAGGGGACAATGGTATGTTCTTTAATGGCTAGCTCATGATCTTATAAGGTTTAGACATTTACCTACTAACAATCTCTTAGGTGATTCAGAATGGCATATCTCTACCTAGATAGAGACACAACAGATCCCCTTCCTTCGTCCAGTAACTGGAATGCTGCAATTTCTCTTCTTGATTTTACTAGGTTCTGATTTTGAGGGAAGGGTCCATCTCAGTGACCTCCAAGCTAGCTAATATTTAACTTGCTCACTACAAGCTCATCACCCTGCTTTTTCTTACAACAACTTTGCGTACATTTCTTCTATCTGCTTGATAATTACAGAGAGCATCTTCTTATTCTTGGTGTGTCCTTGTGTCTCTACAGTATGGGTAGGATGATAATCAATAAATGTGTACTGAAATGAAATAAATGAACTTCTTATAGAAGGTTCCATTCCAGGGTTTGATCTTTTATTGACCAGTTATAGACTAACCTCATTCCTCACAGCCCTTCACTTCTTGGCTCTGGGTTATAAATTCACAGCTAGAAAGGTAATTGAATGCAAAATGAAGACACATAATTTTTCCAAAAAGTAAAAATTTAAAAAAAAAGGAAAAAACAGAGCTTACATATTGGTGGAAACAAACCATCATTTTCTCGCTGGGAGCCTTTCGCATGCCAGGGATAGACCAGGCACTCACAGCACACTGATATTTAGCAGCCTTTAAATAGAGCTTAGAATCTGGAGAGGCAGGCGTCAAGCACATAACTGTATAATTATGCCTGGGTTAAGTACTCTGAAGGAGAGATAAGGTGTATTGAGAATAACACCAAAGGAGACAATGGTGAAAAAAATGACTATATATTTTAGTTTGTAAAATAGAAGCAGGGCTGAGTCTACAGATTTTGAAACAGCAGCCAGAGGCCTCCTTTGTTCCAACCTGTTCATTCTGTTGATCACGTGCCTTTCCTTCTCGGAAGACCAGAGCTCATTTGGAAATCCTCAGCTCATCAACCTAACCTTAGGTGGCACAGATCTCTCTCGCCATCTCCAGAGAGAAAACCATTTACCTCCGATTCCTCTGGGTGGCTGACAGAGAACACATTAGAAAACACTTAGGTGCTGAGGAAACAGTTATTTAGGAAAAACACCTACATTATTTAATAGTCCATAACTCCTGCCTGCTCATTATGCAGCCTGAAAATGTTAACAGGGTGGGGAAGGAAGGACAGATAAAAACATCCGTGCTGTTTGACCCCTGACTATTAACTGCTTTATAGACAAGTTCTTCAGCAGGCAACCTGTGCGCCAGGAGGATCCCTTGTCAGACATGCCCACAGGGCCATCCAAGAGTTCCTCTTCTTAAACACGGAGGAGTCTAAGGGGAACAATGGACAAAATCCTGGTCCAGCAGTCTGCACACAGGACCACAGTTCAGCTCATCGGGTCTTAGAATTTGCCCATCTTGCTTTGTTGACAGGTCTCTCTGTCTTTCTGAATGACAAAATTGTCCCTTTCCTTGGAATAATGAAGTCATCAATTAGATCAGGGTTTGCGAATATATGTATTTTTAACTGTATAATGATTTCTTCAGTGGCCATTACTGATGGTAGTACAGGTACTTCTCCTTTTGGGTCACATCCCCACAATGCTGTCTGAGATGTCTTGTGCCCCTCGATACACTGCTTGGAAATTCCTGGATCAGAAGCCTGCGTGGTCTTTGGTTTTTAAGGACCGAGAGGCTGAGTTGTATCACCAATATTCTTACGTCAAATCCCCAAACACCAATATGGCTGTACCGGAAACCAGGCTTTTAGGCAGTGACAGTGTGAAGAGGACAAAATGCTGGGATCCTCAGCCAATAGGATGCATGGCTTCCATCTCTCTGTCCACGTGCACACGCAAAGAAAAGGCCAGGAAAATGCCCAGTGAGAAGGCCACTGTCTGAAAGTCAGGAGAAGAGCCCCCAGTCAGGAATAACTCAGTGAACACTGCTGTCTCAGGTTCTAAGCCACTAGAACTTACAGAAATAAACCTGTTGTGTGAGCTACCCACTCTGAGATCTTCAGTAATGTAAGCCTGAACAAATACTTGCTCTAGAGGGGTTGCCTCTTAGCCAGAACATGAGAAGGACCATCAGAGCTCTGAATCAACCCCTATCATAGCTGTAAGTCAGCATCCCAGTTGAAGACAAAGAAATGGTCACTTCTGACACGAATTTCCCCATATTTTCCAGACCACACCAAGAGCCCCCTGCCCAGATCTTCAGCTCCTACATTTCATTCAGCTACTTAATTATCTCATCACAGAGTTAGGAAAGCCTAAGTTAAAATTGCACAGGTAAGCCTAGTCTTTCCAGTACTTCTCATTCTGTATTTGTCTTCTAAACAAGTTTTTTGATGCCTTTGCAAGTATTCAATAAGCACAGAAGTGTCATCATAGACATCATCCCTGATTTCAGTAACTCCTACCCACAGGCCTCTCCTGGGCCTCTCTACACCCCCTACACTGGACACTGTTTCTTCAGTGTTTCTGGAATTCCTCCTCCATTACCTCTGGCTGTCTAAGCCCTGTTCACTTTGCAAGAGCCAGTTCAGACACCATCTTCACAATGAAAACTCCTAAATATCCCCAGGCGGACGTGCCATTTTTACCTCCTCTGCACTTGTTATCAGTAGTAATGCTGAACGCGGCAGGTAGCACCTACTGCCCCGCTATAATTATATGACTGCTTCTTAAATCTCCCTCAATGTTGTAAATGTCTCGAGGACAAGAACAGTGCCTTGCATTTATCTTTTAATCTTAGATAGTCTGGCACTGTGCCTTGTAATTAGAACAGGCCCAATAAATAATGGTTAAAAGAACGAATGGATGAATGGATAAATGAATTTGAGAGTAACTGTCTCTGATTAGGTTGGGAACTACTTCCATATAGATGGAGCTTTAATGTGCACGTGCATGGAAGGGGAACTATGAGCCTGGAATACATGATGAGGCTGGGGGCACATGTCAGAAATCAAAGGTGCAATTGCTCCTAACTCATTCAACAGCTACGCGTTTGTTCTGACTAACAATACGCCGGGAACTGTGCAGCGCTGATGCTCAAGAAAGAAAAGGTCCCTCCCTGCCTTCCTGGAACTTGAGTGTAATAGGAGACATGCATGTTAAGTGGACACTTCAGTCTGACATTAAGTAACAATTACCACAAGTAGCTTATTGTATAAAGGAGGAGAAGCTGCAGGGGTGGGGGCAGTGAGGAAAAACGATTTAGATTGAGTGATCAGGAGAGGATTCTCTAAGGAGATGGCATTTTCAGTGGAGGTTAACTAGTTTAGGGCCTGAAGGGTGAGTGGGAGACAAGACCCAGCCGCAGACGAGAACCCAAGATATGGAGCTGATGTCGCAAGAAACTGCAAAGCTAACAGGCTTGGGTGGTGGCAAAGGGAATGGGAGGGAAGGCTTGGAGTAAAACAAGCCTGACTGAAGTCTCTAGTTAGCAGACTGTTTCAGGCAAGGGTCAGGGCGCTTTAGACTACAAGGTAAGTGACAATGGAGAAGGAGCTGGTACTGGGGGGATGATATTCTTTACACCCCTTAAAGACTTATTGTTACCTAATTTGCTGTCTGTGTTCTCTTATTCATGGCCAATGTCTTGTGATTAGAGCAAGGACTTGCTTTCCAAAGTGTCTTCACAGTACTTGGCTTACGATAGGTGCTGAGTAAATGTTTGTGGAATTAAATCCCGATGTAATGACTGTTAAATTAGAGGCAAAGATGAAGAAGAAGGACATATAGAGAATGAATTTCAGGCATTGGGCTTTGACGCTGAAAAGACCAAGATGATATTCATTAAGATGGGAAAAATGAGGAGTTGTCTTGGAGGATAAGAGGAGAAATTCATCTTTGGACAGATTAAATTTCACAGATGCCTGTGAGATATCCAAATGGATGCTCCTGTCTGAAGACATCCATTTAGATAATGCTCCATAGCTACAGTATTTCAAGTCACGGGGTTACCTAAAACAGAATTCCTTTACCTAGAGGCTACAGTGGTTCACAGTCTGTGCCTGAAACTCAGAGGGTTCATTAACTTAAAACGGGAAAACCTCACATCTTGTCATTACAGAGTAGCGTTCCTTTCGCAGGCATCTAGACAACAAACTACAGACTAGGGCTTCTGTCGATCGTAGAAATTACAGGCATTTTCATGGCACATTGAAACTGTCACAAGTGTCTTCTAAGATCGTTAGTGCTAAACACTACTTCAGAACTGTAGAAGCCATTAGACTTCCTGTTTGATCTTGCTACTTAACACACTGATTTAAAAGCACATACACTGGCCTGGCAGAGTGGTGCATGTTCATAATCCCACTGAGGAAGTGGAGGCAGGAGGATTGCAAGTTCAAAGCCAGTCTAGGCTACATATCAAGACCTCAAAAAAAATCACATATATTGCTATAGCACAAATTTTCTTTTCAAAACAACACATGTTCTTTTTCATTCTAGACATTGTACTTAATGTAGTTTAAAGCATTATCGTGAGAAAGGTGTCTAGAAAAGCCAGACAGCCAGAGAATCTGGGTTCTAGGACAAGTTAGGGTGCCTAGACATCGCCAGACAGCCAGAGAAACTGGGTTCCAGGACAAGTTTAAGGTCCTTTTGAGAAGACAGAGACTGCACTTGAGGAAGAGGGACCCACCAGGCGAGGAGGAGCTCTCAGGGGTGTGAAGGGCAGATGAGAAAGGCAGTGAGGCATAGCAAAGAGATTAGAGGAACTAGGTCAGGACGAGAATAAAACATAAAGACCAAGAAAAGCACTAAATGATGAAATTTTTGCTATTTGGGGAACAAAGGAAAATAACCCCCAGGTCCAGGCACTGACCAAGGAGGGTCCCAGCAGGAAGGAGAAGGGAGACACATCTGCAAATGAAGGCTGGGAGGCATGCTCGAAGCTGTGGCCCATGGTGAGCTGGACACTCTGGGCCACATCATCAGAGAGCAGCAGGGGCTCTCAGACTGGGTGTGAGGATTCTAGGCAGGAATTTCAGGAAATTGATGATTGGGGACCAGGTGTCCAGGCCTAGCCTTTGACAGACCCTGAATCTTTAGTCCAATGTACTTCCCTAGGTGAGCCTGTTTCCTTATTCTGTAACTGGGGTTTAAGCTGAAAGACCACTAAGAGTTCCTCCACTTTGAACAGAGTAGGATTCAGTCACTCCTCCTTTCCGCTGTGATAGCAGCTGGCTGGAAATAGCACTTCCTGTATCAACCCAGCAGCTCCAAGCCTCTCTCCGCTCCCCCTTTTTTGCATTGTTCAGATGTCTCGCAAATGCCCTGTGGCAATCATAGATCTGTTGTGTTCCAACCTCATGTCCATCACTGAGACAACAAACTCCAAAAGTTGCTCTGGGGATCACACTTTACAGATTAACATTTAAAGATATTTATTTTTATTTTCAATTATATACACACGTGCATGTCTCTGTTGGGGCATATGCATGTGAATACAGACGGCTGCAGATGCCAGACACCAGTTTCAGATCCCCTGGGCTTGGAGTTAAATGTGCTTGCGAGCAGCCACCTGTGGGTCCTGGGAACCAAACCTGGGTTGTCTGCAGAAGCAAAACATGCTCTTAACTGCTTAGCCACCTTTCCCCAGATTAACGTTTTCGTCTTTGCTTCTTGGATCACCAGATTTTTGTGAGCAATAAAATGAATGACAAAATTATATGCCTAGTTAATTGGTCAACCATTAACAGATAGGGGTTATGAGTAAATGCCATTCATGTTGGACATTGTAGTGCACACTTGTAATTAAAGCCTTTGGAAGATGGAATTAGACATCGTCTTCAACAACATAATGGGTTCAAGGTTAGTCTGAACTATATGAGACCCTATCACAAAAAAAGCCCAAAGATGGTTAAGAAGGGTATCCTCCTGTCTATACTAAACCTGGGCTACAGTCAGCAGGTGGCGAGCATCAGGTTTACTTCAGACTGTGTTCTTGTACTTTACATATCTATTGTCTCCAAACCACAGAAAAAAGCCGACATAATGAATTCATCCTGATCCCACTATGGGGATTCAATTCTCCAATCCCATCTTTTCTTCTTCAAGATACCAGCAGGGAGTGGCTCAAAAGCTCATCTCACTGGTCAGATTCCAGGCCATTAACCATCCGCTCTTCTACTTTTTATCTGAAGGAACAATAACAGAGCCTCTGTCCACCCAAGCTTGACAGCAGCTGCAGAGAGATCCTCGGTAGACTTGATCCCAAGGTACATTCTCCATCCACTTCACCAGCAGCACCTAAAGGACGGTGTCAAGGCATATCTGAGTGGCCCACTTGAACACATGGAGAAAACACAAAAATAAATCAGATTATACTAATCCCTTAAAGGGGTCAGAGAGGTGAACAAGGAACAGAAAGTCACTTCTAGTTACTTAGAAAGAGAGATATTTATTGTGAAGGTGCAGGGAACTGGAGAAGCAAACTGTATCACAGGGAAAGCCGAAGATAGATGGAACAGCAATAAGGATTATGAAAGGTTAAGCAAGACAGCAACGGTGGATGGCTCTTTGGGAAAGTTCAGCAGTAAAATAGAGATATGAGTCAGCAGCCCAAGGGAGTGTTGGGGAAGACAAAAAGGTTCTCAGAATATCAACTGAGGGATGGGAGTTGTACAGGAGTAAAGGAGAAGAAAGGAGAGGCCATGCGCAGTAACTGGTCAATAAATGCTCGCAAATTAATTGAAACCGCCTGGGCTGGGGAGAAATAAAGTTAGATGTAACTCAGGAGACTGAGAATATTTTTCTTTCTGTCCTACACTGTAGGTGACTACTCTGATTCCTCAGACACCGTGGTCTGGCTGAGGAAATCAACAGCTCCCTCAGGCTACAGCCACTGGAACAGAGAGACACGGCTACAATCCGCAGAGTCACAGTGAGTCTATTGTGCCAGCTGCCCAGAGTCCCTACCTATTGTGAGAGCAGAGAGATTGGAAAGGACCAGAAAGCAGGCGGGAACATCAAGGATCACGGTTCCAAACCGGCATCATGGGTCATTATCCGCCAAATACAATCCATGCAGAAGCTAGCTTTTCTCTGAAAGGGGCCTCTTGCTTCTGGCTCAGGACAAGACCTAGAGATGGAACTAGAAGTTCAAACTATTTCTGCTGGTATTCACAGAGAGTGGAAGGAGGTAAGGTCAACTGGGAAAACGATACATCCTGGAGGTGCTTTGGTTGAAAAGACAAGATGTGCACTCAAGCTGTTTGGAATAAAATGGAATTTATTTTAAAGACCCAGAGGGATCTTATAAACTATTTTTACAAAATATATATCATGTAGATAATTATATATTTATATTTATTTGTACTATTTATATGTAATAAACATATAATATATTGTAGAAAAATAAAATTATTCTTAAATTATAATGAGTCTTACAGGAATGGGCAGTTAATATGATCTTTTTCATCTATTTTCTTCCACCTCAAATGCATGTTTTTTATATCTTCTGTTATCACTGTCCTACTTCTCTCTCCCAAGACCAGTTACTATATGCTTCATGATCTTGCTTTTCTGATGCTGTTACTGTTGTTTTGAAATAAGGTTTGCCTATGTATGTGGCTCAGGATGATGCTGAAACCCATTGAGTAGCCTCAGCTGCCTTCAAATCCACGAGCAATCTCCTGCCTCAGATTCCCAAATGCTAGAATCATAAGTGTGTGCCACCTGCTTTCACAAGGAGTATCATGAAAGCTGGCGACCTTCCCACACAGTTGATAGAACTTTGCGACGAGGTTATCACTATGTTCCCATCCCAACCTCACTGATCAGAGCTGTTTATTGGCTCAGCTAGGCCAGATGTCTCTATCAATACAATTAAATCACATAGAGACAGACTCACAATAATTAGTAAACCTTTCAGAAGGTAAATGGGTAGATTTGCTAAGAATAAGGTAGCATGAGGAAAAAATGATTAGCATGTGTAGTTCAGAGTGTCTGGCTGAAGAATATGCTGAGATAAACGTGATTTACCAAGTGCTACTGGAAAGTCTGAGTCCAGTCCTTCAACTTCTTTAAAGAAAAATTTGCTGAGATTGGGAGCAAGGATAGAGAAATAACTGAAGAACCTCTATTAGATTGTAGCATCCTCCTGTGGCTTCATGCTCTTTCCATGTTCCCTTTCCATCCTCACTCCTATACTGAGAAGGGAAATAGTCACCCTATTATGTGACTGGACCCTCCAAGGAACTTGTCACTATACTGAGAGGGACAACGGTCTCCTGGTGAATGCTGGAAGCATCCACAAGTCTCTTCCAGTACTGGATCAAAGCAAACTGGTCCTCTCCCTTCAAACACAGATCTAATGTTATCTCTTTTGCAGTTTCTTCTTCATTTCACCAAGAAGCATTAGTCACGACTCTGGAATTCCATTTCACATCTTCATTGAGCTGCATGGTCGTCATCTGTCATAAACCTGTCTCCTCCAGACTGTGACTCCCAGGGGAAACGTCTTAACAGACATTCCTGAATCTTCAGACCACATCATAGCATGTCTTGAACATCTGATTGATATTCAATGAGAAAATGTCCCAGTGATTTGTGCTCCAAAACTACCTAATAACAGTCACTCTCTGGCTGAAGCTCCCTGAGACACATTCAGATGTGATTCAAGATGATTCTCATTGACTAAGGCCATTCTCCAATATTTTAAAACTGGAAAAAGAAAGGATTGAAGATGTATGGCTGAAAGGAGAATGAGCTGACTGCCTTTATGTGTCAAGGCCTTTCATACAGAATTAAGATAAAACTTCCAATCAATGGTCATAAAGACAAAATAGACTCACAAGCTGAAATGCCAAGGAAATAGATTCTAGATCAACCGCAAGAACAGCCTACAAGGCAGTAATGTCCAAAGATGGATCTGACTAGCCACAGAGGTAGTAAGCAACTTGTCTCAAGAGTGCTGAAGAAAAATACCATCTTGAGACGGCTCATTGAACTCTATATGCTTTAACTTCATTGAAAATGACACAATTAATCTGCTTATTATTGACAAACTTTTAAATGTGATTGAAAAAATGCTATTAATTCCACAACCCAAAGTGATAACATGTGTCTATAGATGATATCATTATATTCTTTCTGTGTACTTAAGCATTTAAAATGTGTAAAGTTAAGCATTGAAATGCTTACAAATATATATTATATTGCTTAGACTTTATTATATGAGTGGATCTTTGGGTCTTCAAATCCTATGTTCCTTTAAAAGATTTATTCAATATCATTTATGTTTATATAAAGTCTCTTGGAGCTATTGTCATTTAGATGCATAATAATAAATACTCTTCATAGTTAAGTGCTGATGACATATGACTCACTGTGAGCAGGCACAATGGAAAGAGAACTGAGTTATAGTGTGAAAAACCTGGGCTCTAGCCTCTAATAATATCAGAGCTACTTGTATCACCTCTTTCCATCCTAGTTTACCCAGCTAACATGAAGGGTTTGAATGAGGTGGTGGTCCAAACCATTCATTGGGGGTTTATTATTCCACTCATAAATGGGTGCAATACTCGGATATTCACTTCGGGAGCTACAAAGTGGTAAAACCAGAATATGCTTTCTAGAAGCTTAGGAACTCATATATATGAAACAGGTGAGGAGCAGTCTAGGACCATCGATGATGGAAGAGCCAAAAAAGAGTGGTAGAAGCCACATCTGCTGCAGAAAGTAAGCAGGGTATACCTCTTCGGGTTGAAGTGATGTTGAGCTCGTGATGCATTTGAAGAAGGCACTTCTGCAGAGGGGGCTGTGATGTTTTGCCTACATTTTTTTCTTTAGGAGTGAGACATGTGTGAGCCCCAACTGCCAAGAGTGCTAACTGCAGAAAAATTAGAGCTCTTGCTTCAAGGGAGCTTTCTGACCTGAGGCATACCACCTCCTTTTGGGCAGCCTACACCCAGTGACTATCCAGCTTGAAGCTTAGCACCCTCAATTGAATATGAGACAACTCTGAATGGCCGTTTTGAATGCAAGAATATCAACAGGAAATGCTGAGTGCATTTCCTTGTACCCCCACCATAGGAAAATCTCCCCCTGATCAATATCCAGGGAACAAGTTATAGGAAAACTTCCTTTTTCTAAAAATTTATTCTTATCTAATGCATTACATCCAGATTGCAGTTTCCCCTTCCTGCATCACTCCCAGTCCCCACTCTACCTCCCCTCTCCCTGACAGCCACTCCTCCATTTCCCTTCAGAAAAGAGCAGGCCTCCCAGAGATACCAACCAAACACAACGTAACAAGTTACAATAAAAATAGGCACATACACTCATTTCAAGGCTGGATGAGGGAACCCAGTAGGAGGAAAAGGTCCCAAGAGTAGGCAAAAGAGTCAGAGACAGTCCCCACTTCCACTATTAGGAGTCCTACAAAAACACCAAGCTAAACAACCATAACATATATGCAGAGGACCTAGCTGAGACCCACACAGGCTTCCTGATTTCTGCATCAGTCTCTGTGAGCACCTATGAGCCCTGCTTAGTTGAGTCTATGGGCTTTACTCTTATGGTGTCCTCCGCCCCTATGGCACTTACAATCTTTCTTCTCCCTCTTCAGTGGAGTTTCCCAAGATCCAACTAATGTTTAGGTGTGGGTTTCTACATCTCCTTCCATCAGTTGCTGGATGAAGCCTCTCTGATGACCAATGGCCTAGGCATTGATCCTCTGAGTGCAACAGAATATCAATAGCAATAATTTCATTGTCTTTTTTCCCTTTGGCCAGTCTTGTTTGGTTCTATCCTAGGTCTCTGGGCTATCCAGCCTCTGGTTCCTGGCCGTCCAGGAAGGGTCAGGTGTGAGCTCACTCTGGTGGTGTGGGCCTCAAGTTGTCATTTGTTGGCCACTCCCACAAATTCTGTGTCATTTTTACCCAGCACATCTTGCAGGAAGGACAAATTGTGATTGGGTTGATGTCTCATTCCCAACACCGGAAGCCTTGCCTGATCACAGAAGATGGCCAGCTCAGGCTCTGGATCCCCCATTACTAGGAGTCACAGTAAGGTCACCCTCATAGATTCCAGGGAGTTTCCAATGCACTAGGTTTTCATATCACCCCCCAAAAAGCCCTCCCCCAATTCTGGTCCTTTCTCCCAGTACTCTCTCCTTCTATCCTCCACACCCACCTGATCCCCTCTGTTCCCATACCCACCCACCCCCAGTCCACCCACAAAATCTATTCTATTTCCCCATTCCAGAGAGAACCATGTGTTTCCCTACCCTTGTGCCCTCCATATTACTTAACTTCTCCAGGTCTATGGGTTGTAGCATGATTATCCTTTACTTAACCGTTAATATTCACTCATAAGTGAGTTCATACCACATTTGTCTTTCTGGGTCTGGGTTATTTCACTCAAGATGACTTCTAGTTTCATCCATTTGCCTGCAAATTTCATGATGTCATTTGTTTTAACAGCTGATTAGCAATGCATTGTGTAAATGTACCACATTTTCTTTATCCATTCTTCCCTTGAGGGGTATCTAGGTTGTTTCTAGCTCCTGACTCCTATGAATAAATCCACTATGAACAGAGTTGAGCAAGTGTCCTTGTGGTAAGTCGTAGCATCCTTTGGGTATTTGCCCAGGAGTTGGGTATCGCGGTAGATGGAGTCCCAGTTTTCTGAGGAACCATGATATTGATTTCCAAAGTTTGCACTCCCACCAGCAATGGAGGAGTGTTTCCCTTGCTCCACATCCTCACCAGCAGGAGCTGTCACTTGTGTTTTTAATTTTAGCCATTCTGACAGATGTAAGATGGAATCACAAAGTTGTTTTGATTTGCATTTTCCTGATGGCTAAGGATATTGAATATTTCTTTAAGTATTTCTCAGCCATTTGAGAATCTTTTGTTGAGAATTTTATGTTTAGGTCTGTACTCCATTAATTGATTAGATTATTTGGTTTGTTGATAACTAGTTTCTTGATATATATATATAGTGGATATTGGCCCTCTATCAGATGTTGAGTTGGTGAACATCTTTTCCCATTCTATATAGGCTACTGCTTTGTCCTTCTTCTTACAGAGGTTTTTCAGTTTCATGAGGTCCCATTTGTTAATTGTCAATCCTAGAGTCTGTGCTATCAGTGTTCTGTCCAGGAAGTTGTCTCCTATGTCAATAGTTCAAGGCTATTCCCCACTTTCTCTTCTATCAGGTTCCATGCATCTGGTTTTGTGCTGAGGTCTTTGATCCACTTAGACTTGAGATTTGTACAGGGTGATGGGTATGGATCTTTTTCCATTCATCTACATGCAGACATCCTATTAGACCAGTACCATTTGTTGAAGATAATTTCCTTTTTATTGTATTTTTCTGGCTTCTTTATCAAAAATCATATGTCTATAGGTATATGGATTTATATTTGTGTCTTTGATTCCATTCTATTGATCAAGTTGTCTGTTTTTTTTTTACTAGTACCATGTGGTTTTTATTACTATAACTCTGTGGTATAGTTTGAAATCAGGGATAGTAATACCTCCAGAAGTTCTTTTTATTGTACTAGATTGTTTAAGCTATCCTAGAGTTTTTGTTTTTCCATATGAAATCGAGTATTCTTCTTTCAAGGTCTGTAAAGAATTGTGTTGGAGTTTTGATGGGCACTGAGTTGAATCAGTAGACTAATTTTGGTAAGATGACCATTTTTACTATAGTAATCCTACCAATCCATGGTCATGGGAGATCTGTAACTGGAGGTTTCTCTCCTGTCTGCCAGTTCCCTAATAACCACTTGAGGCTTAATATTAATTATAAACTATTTGGCCTACTATCTCAGGCCTATTATCAACTAACTCTTACAATTTAAACACATTTCTATTATTCTATATTTTACCATGAGGCTCATAGTTTGTTACCTCACATCTTGCTTCTCTAGTGGCTACAGGAGTCTCTCTCTGACTCTGCCTTCTTTCTCCCTGTCTCTGTTTGAATTTCCCACCTAGCTATATTCTGCCCTGCCATAGGCCAAATCAGCTTCTTTATTAACCAATAGTAATAAAAACATATTCACAGCATATATAGGGGTATCCCACATCAGAGATCTTTCTATCTTTTGTTATCTTCTTCAATTTCTTTTTTGAAAGACTTAAAGTTGCTGTCATACAAATCTTTCAGTTGTTTGCTTAGAGTTATCCCAAGATATTTTATGTTATTTGTGGCTATTGGGAAGAATGCTGTTTCCATGATTTTTTTTCTCAGCCAGTTTGTCATCTGTATATAAGAGGGCTCCTGACTTTTTTAGTTAATCTTTTGTCCAGCCACTTTGCTGAAGGTATTTATCAACTGTAGGAGTTCCCTGATGGAATTTTGGGGATTGCTTATGTATACTATTATATTATCTGCAAATAACAATACTTTGACTTATTCGTTCCTAATTTGTATCCCTTTGATCTTCTTCAGTTGTCTTATTGCTCTATCTAGAACTTCAAATACTATATTGAATAATATGGAGAGAGTGGACAGCCTTGTCTTGTTCCTGATTTTAGTGGAATTGTTTTGAGTTTCTCTTCATTTAATTTAATGTTGGCTATAGACTTTATTGTGTTTATGTATGCCTCTTTTATCACTGATTTCTCCAAGACTTTTATCATGAAGGGGTACTGGATTTTGCCAGAGCTTTTTTTTCCATCATCTAATGAGATGATTGTGTTTTTTTCTTTCAGTTTGATTATATGGTGAATTACATTGACAAATTTTTATCTGATGAACCATCCCTGCATCTCTATGATGATGATTACTTGATCATGGAGGATGATCTCTTGATGTGTTCTGATATTCAGTTTGTGAGTATTTAATTGAGAATTTTTGCATCAATGTTCATGAGGGAAATTGGTCTTTAATTCTCTTTCTTTGTTGAATCTTTGTGTGGTTTGGGTATCAGTGTGACTGTGGCTTCCTAAAGTGAATTTGGCAATGTTATTCTTTTGTTTCTACTTGGTTGGATAATTTGAGGAGTATTGGCATTACCTCTTCTTTTAAAGTCTTGTAGAATTCTGCACTAAAAATGCCTGACCCTGGGATGCTTTTGGTTTGGGAACTTTCAATGACTGCTTCTATTCCATAGGGGTTATAGGTCAATTTAATTTGTTTATATGATCTTGATTTAACTTTGTAGTTTTCTTTAATGACTTATTTTTCTAATAATGATCAATGATTGTTAATTCCTGTTATTTTATTGTTGGTGGTGGTGGTATGTGTTTGTGAGTGAGTGTGTGTGTGTGTGTGTGTGTGTGTGTGTGTTTCCCTTCTCTTGGTTTTATTGGTGAGATTATTTACTTCCTGTGTTTCCATCCATGAGTGTAGCTAGCCTCTTTGGGTTGGAGTTTTCTTTCTAGTACCTTCTGTGAGAGTGAATTTGTAGACAGATATTGTTTGAATCTGATTTAACATGGACTATCTTGTTCTTTCCATCTATGGTGATTGATAGTTTTGCTGTGTATAGTAGTCTGGTCTGGCATCTGGGGTCTCTTAGAGTCTGCACAACATCTATCCAGGTCCTTCTGGCCTTCAGAGTGTCCATTGAGTATAATATTATGAGGTCTATCTTTATATATTACTTGCTCTTTTTCCTTTGCAATTTTTAATATTTTTCTTTGTTCTGTACATTTAGTGGTTTTATTATTATGTGTAGAGGAGAATTTTTTTCTTATACCTTAATAGACATTTCTTTCTTTACGTTAGGGAAATTTACTTCTATGATTTATTGAAAATATTTTCTGTCAATTGTAGGATGAAGTTTCTATGGTGACATTTAAGATATTCACCAATCTGACTATGGGGCAAGGCCAGTTCAGGCTTCCTCTCCTCTATTTGTTTAGGGTCCTATCTGGGGAGCAAGGTGGAGGGAATGGGAGGAGGGGAGGGAATGGGAACTGGTATGTAAAATTTAAAAAGATAGTTTATTTCCCTTTTTAAAAAATTTAAAAAGAAAATCTTTTCTGTGCCCTTAAACTGACTTTCTTCTCCTTCTTCTACTCCTATTATTCTTAGGTTTGGTCTTTTCATGGTGTCCCACATTTCCTGGATGTTTTGTGTCAGGAATTTTTTAATTTTAACGTTTTCTTTGGCTGATTATTCTATTTCTCCTATCATACCTTCAACGTCTGAGATTCTCTCTTTCATCTCATGTATTCTGTGGATGCTTGTACTTGTGGTTCCTGTTTGTTTACCTAGATTTTCCATTTCCAGATTTCCCTTGGTTTCTGTTTTCTTAATTGCTTTTATTTCCATTTTCAGGTCTTGGAAAGTTTGTGTTCTCAACTGTTGGTTTTTTCTTGGCTTTTCAAAAGGGATTTATTCACTTACTTTTTAAGGACCTCTATTATTTTCATAAGGTTGGCTTTAAGGTCTTTTTCTTGTGCTTCTACTGTATTGGAATTTTTCAGGGATTGCTGCAGTAGAATGGCTGGGATTTGGTGGTACCATATTGCCCTGGCTGTAGTTGTGTTCTTAAACTGGTGTCTAGGCATCTGGGCTTTGGGTGATTATAGGTCTAAGTGCTGATTTCTGAGTTTGTCTTTGTTGAATGGGTATCCATTCCTTGGATTCTATTTTCTCTTTGGTCTTCTGGCCTTTGTGGCCTGGACTCTGGCAGCCAACATGATATGGCCTCTGGTCCAGCAGGGAGTCTCCATCCATTGGGGACTGGGATATGGTGATGAGGATGGGAGGAGGACTAGGGATAGCTGTAGGAAGCTATGAAAGAGAGGAGGAGTTCCAAGAGTAGGCCACCTATCTGGAGTTCTGGCAGCTGCTGTGGTCTCTGGTCCAGCAGAGATTCTCCACCTGAGTTCACCTACCTGTTCTTCTGGCTGGCATGGCCTGCACCATGGCAGGGAATGTTGGGGGCAGGATATGCTAGCAAGTTGGGGCGGGGAGGACACAGTGGGTGGAACAGGGTGGCAGCAGATTGGGTCTTTGGAAACAGGACCCAGAGAGTGGGAGAGTTCCAGGGGCAGGTGTGCAGCTTAGCTGTCCTTCCTTTTGTTTTCCATAAATTTTAAAGTAAAAACAAACAATAAACCTTCAAATCAAAGAGACTCAGCAACTCTTAAGCTAAAGAGACATTTAAAAACACACAAATATCACAATGGGGAGGAATGTTCAGCCACTAAGAGCGCTCCTTGCTCTTGCAAGGGACCCACGTTTGATTCCTAACATCCACATGGTACCTCACAGCCCTCTGTAACTACAGTTCCAGAATCCAGTGCCTCTTCTGACCTCCACAGGCTCCTGTACACATGTGAAGTACACATAAGATTGTGAAGCACACAATTTTACACATAAAATAAGTACTCTAACATCTTAACCATCAAACAATTATGGTAGCACCAGTCTGTAATCCAGCACTCCAGAGGTGGAGGCAGGAGGATTGTGAGTTTGAGCTTAGCTAAGATACACACTCTACCTCAAAAAGCAACCAAACAATTGTTGAAAACAAATAATACAGTTTAAAATTTAAAAAGTCAGTCAAAGAGAATAGGAGAAGCTATATTACCCAGAGAAATAAAAAAAAAATAAGAATGGCAACAGATTTCCCAGAAGAACTGATGTAAGTCAGAAGATGGTAGAGTCATATCTTAGGAAAAACATGTCACCCTGGAATTTCATACAGAGTTAGAATATGATTTAACCAAAAATGCAAAATAAAGGATTTTCGGGTATACACAAAGAGAGATAATTCATCGCCAGCAGAGCAGCATTTATAAGGCATATAAAACCCTTCAGATGGAAGGGAAACAATGCAAGCTACAAATTAGGACCTAGTAAACTATGGAGAACACCCAAAATGGTAAACAAGAGGAGTACAAAAGATGCCTTGTCTTAGTCTTAAATCTCTTTGAAAGATAACCAACTGTTTAAAGTAAAAATATTAACAAATCATTTGAAGAATTTACAATGCATGTCTAAGTAAAATGTGTAACAACAAAAACATAAAGGCCGAGAACCATTTGTTATTGTATTGTTCTCTCACAGAACGTATAACAGGGTATTATTTGAAGGTGGGCTGTTTTAAGCTATCATTATTTATTTTAATAATTATATACTATAATCCCCAGAAGCATGAAAGGGGCAAAGTAAAAGGTAAAATAAATCTATAGATAAGTCTAGAGGAGAAGAAGGACTGAGGAGATGGCTCAGTCACTGAAGTGCTTGTGTGCAAGCCTGACGACCTGAGTTTGATCCCATCTCCCAAGTAAAATCTGGGTGTGGTGGTGCCCAGTGGAACCCCAGCACCAGGAAGACCCTGAAGCTTGCTGATTAGCCTGCCTAGTCAACTGGTGAACTGTACGGTCAGTGAATATAATGGTAGCAGGCTGATCAGCAAGTCTCAGGGTGTACCTGTCTCAAAGCCTAACGTGGAGAAGCAACTGAGGCTCCACATGCATACACCTGTATGTGCTCACATGTACATGCATACATACAGGCACATGGACACAGAAAAAAGACAGAGTGAAATCCTATACAACACGCAATTAATGAATTAAACCAATAAAGGCAAAAATGAAAGGAAGCAACCAGAGTAAGCGTGTTGAATGGACAGCATGTAATGTAAGACAAACAGCCCAAATACTTGTGGTCACAGTAAAATTAATAGTGTATGGGACCGAGGGAAAGTAGAGTGCTTGTTTTGCAAGCACGGAGACCTACATTTGCTTTCTAGCACCCACATATAAAGCAGGCATGGGAGCATGTACTTGTAATCCCAGTGCTGGGGATGCAGACACAGGAGGCTCCTTGGAGCTCCTTGGAGCATGAGGATCTGAGTTTGGACCCCCAGAACCAAGAGAAGCCCAAGTTTGGTGGTGTGCGCCTGTAACCCCAGCACTGGGAAGACTGAGACAGCAGTATCTCGGGGTTCACCAGCCAGCAAGTCTAGCCTAGTTGCAGAGCTCCAGGCAATAAGAGGGTTTGTCTCAAAGGAAGAAGGTGTTGTTTCCGAGGATGACATCCAAGGTGTCCCTCTGTCTACCACACACATGTGCACCTGACACACACCCAAACATGCACACACATTTAACACACTAAGTAAATGAATAATAGGCAAAGACTACATAAAAGACAAGGTTGTCAGATTAAATTAAAATGTTAGATATTAAGATAAAAACACAATTTTGTCTTCTACAAACAGAAAAGGGAAGAATTTGTTTACAAAAGACCTACTTTGCAAAAAAAATGATATAAAGAAAAATTCCCAGGGACAAAAGAAAAGCACTAGAGAAAAAAATAAATGAAGACAAAATAAAATGCTTCCTATTCTATTAAATGTAATAGATAAATGTTCATTTAGAACAGCACTTGTATCAGTGAATTGGGTGATTGCAGCTTAGTATAATAAAACGTCCCATACAGTGGTAAGAGAGATGGGAGGATTTGGGAATACCCTGTTATAAGTTACCTATACGGTATGCAAGACACACTGGGGTGTCATTTGGAAGTGTGGTGAGAGTAGCTGTAAATGGATATTGCAAACTCTAGGGCAACCACTAAAATTTTTTAAAGAAATATAACTAATAAAATAAATAGGAAGGAAAGTTGAAACTTATGAAATGCTTGTTAAAACTTAAAAAGACACAGGAAAGACGTTCTTTTTCTTAAAAATGAAGTTCCTTACTTTTTAACAATTAAAAAACATAGCCAAAGAACTGGACACAATGGCGCATGACTGCATTACGATCACGCAGGAGGGTGAAGCAGGAACCACAAGTGGAAGGGCCAGCCTGGACTATACAGAGTGTTTGAAGCTGTCCTGAACTGTATAATGAGACAGAGAGAAAGACAGGGAGGAAGAAAGGCAAGCAGAATGCTAACACTAGTTAAACAGAAGTAGCAATACTAACTCAAGACAGTGGATTTCAAAACAAGGAAAATCATCAGTGATAAAGACACCAATTAATCAAGAAGATCTAGTGATAATACATATTTACTTAGCTAATGACGGACCACTAGAATACAGGAAGCAGAACAAGCATTGCAGGAAGAAATAAGCAAAGAAAATACACTGTGGAAATGATCCCCAACATTGACTGGGCAACCTGACCAGCCACTGTAGAATGTCCCAACAGCAGAAGATACATTTTTTTCAAGAGCATACACTAAATGCTTACTGAGATAAATCATATTTGCATCCATAAAACAAGTTTAATCAATTTAAAGAAGCTGGAGTCATGCAGGGTAAGATCTCTGACAACAATGGAATTATACACATCAGCAATAGAAAATACACAGAAAGGAGTCAAATATTTGGAAACTAAGCAATTTAAATAATCTGTGGGCCCAAACATAGCTCACATAGGACATCAGAAAATGTTTGATTAAAAAACTAAAGGACGATATGTTGACATTTATTTTTAAGCAGAGCTTACAGGATAATTCCTAGCACTGAAACCTTCTATCAGAGAAATGGAAAGGCTTAAAGCCAATTACCCAGGCTTCCTCATAAGAAACTAGAGGATTCAAAAGCAAGCCCAGAGCAAAAGGAGGTAATTGTAAAGACAAGAGTGGATATCAACGAAAGAGGAAACAGAAAACAATAGTGAAAACCGATAAACCCAAACTTGTTTCTTTAAACAGCATAACCTCTCAAACTCATCAGAGGAAAGAGCAAGAGGAAGTGGGGGTTATAGGAAGGAAGGGAACAAGAGAAAGAGAAACAAAAAGCCAATGGCATCACAAACAAGTACACATAGGGTTGTTATTGACAGTGCAATGAGACTAAATGAACACTATAAAAACTTAGATGACGATAATCACTTTAGAAAAGACACACACATTCCCTTCAAACAAAACTCACTCACGGTGAGTTACACTGAACAGTCTGGTATCCATATAAAAAAAAAAAGCTCAGTCTAGATCCTTCTGTAAAGAGACCTCTGACTATAAGTAGCTTTATTAGGAAATTTTACCAAAAATTAAGAACTATGTGTCTATTGTATGTAAACTTTACACACACACACATATACACACTGCTCAAAACTCTTTCTCTTTGCTCCAGTCTTGCCCTGACCCCACAATAACACAGCTGGCAGAATACCAAACTGCAAAGTAATTTCCACAATGAACACAGACCAAAATCTCCTTAATAAAACTTTAACAAATTGGACCCAGCAAAATATATAAAGGTTAATGCATAATAACCAGATGGAACTTATCCCCAGACTACAAAATCAGATTAGCATTCAGTGTAGTTATCATATGAATAATCTACAAGAAAAAACCACACTGTTACCTCAATAAACACAGAAAACCATATGCCAAACTCCCAAGAATCCTTTTATGATACAAATTCTCAGTCACTATGGAGCTTGAAGAAGCTGAAGAGCCAGAGTAGGGGAAATCGATGGGACATCTACAGCTAACGCGATAATATTTTAATGCTTTTCTTCTAAGATTGGAAGCAAGACAAAAAGTTTGCTTCCTCATTCCCACTCAACACCGGACTGGAAGCTAGTGAGCTATGGTCAACATTAATAAATAAATGGCAGATAAAGAAGAAAAACAATAATAAAATTCTTCATTCTAAATTTTATCTCCTTTAAGTTTCTAAGTCCACTGCTTGGATAGGAAAGATTACAGAATGCAGCTCCCGTGCCCTCTGCTCCACATTCTTCCCCTCACACCAGAGGAGACTTCTTTAGATTGGACTTCCATCATGATTTCTAGGGTCACAGTAACTCTCATGGCTGGGGAGATGGTTCCATACAAGCATGAGGAACTAATGTGGGATTCTGAAAAATTAATGCAGAGCCCAGGTTTAATGGTGTGTACCTATAATCTCGGCACTGTGGAGACCAAGACAAAGGGATCTCAGAGGGTCACTAACCAGTCAGCCTAGCCATTTGCTGACCTCTAAGTTCCGTGGAAGACCCCCTCTCAAAAGAATAAGGCAAGAAACTCTAAGGAAGGCACCACCCAACGTCAACCTCTGGCCTCCGCATGTGTATCCATGGGCATGTGGCACACACACACAAGTTAAAAATATAAACAGTTCCTCCCTTCTTTAAGAGCTTCTCTCTCCTCAGTAGAGCCGAGAGCTGAGGAGATCAGTGCTGAGCTTCTCCCTGAGGAGGCTTACCCATTTCTCTCCCTTCAACCCCCTCCCTCAGTTGCATGAGACCAGATGGTTAAGCGGTCTAAAAGATGCTTAGACTTGGGTATTTCCACTTCCTGAAGCCGAAGAGGAGAGGGTGGTGGCAGGCACGTCCTAACAAGTTATATCTACTGCCCAAACTCTTCCGACCTAGAAACAGATGTCATCTGGGTGAACTCAGAGAAGTGGCCCAGGGGCTCAGCCTTCTGGAGTCTTTGCCTCCATTCTAGGCCATAGGAGTCACCTGTTCCAGAAAAGCCTGGGTGTTGTGGTGCCAAAGCTTTCCAGCCATAAATCTGAGCAGTTCCCAGGCTTTCCCTTAGCATAAACACTGCAGAGCTACCAGGGGCTGACAGAGAAAGTCAACAAGCCGGAAAGCTGGGTCTCTGTCATCTCTTGCTGAGTCTTCCACTTAGCAACTAGTTTGTGAACGTCCTACTGGTACCTGGCTTTCTTTAAAACTTGCCCTGGTGTGGCGCAGAAGAAATGAAAGCAAGAGGGCTGGAAAGCTTTAAGCCATCAGACATCAAATACGGAGTTGAACTCTGTTACACCGACACAATCACTAAAGTCCTTCTAGTTGTCTTCTTTTTCTCCCTGTCAGCGTGAGGAGCGGCTCCCTCAGTGCCATTGAGGTGACAGCCACCTTCAGCAGAGTAAGCTGTGGGGGTGGGAGAGCCACTCCCACACATGGAACAGTATGTGTGAGGAAGTGACAGGACCTAATGAGCTTGAGGAGAACATTTAAACTGCTAAACAAGATAGCATATTTACTACCGTGTTTATTCCTAAGCATTTGCAATAAAAATCAGAATGATGGCACTATGTGATCCCCCAGTGACATGTGCTTGGAAGCTCTTCTTTCTCAGCCAAAATTGACTTGGGGCTGTATATAATTCTTCCTTTCAAAGAGCAATTGAAAATCTGGAGAGTGGAAGCAGAAGAATGGGCAGGAGCTGCTGCTGAAAGATGGAGCTGACAGCCTATCCCTCTCTGATGTGCTCAAGCAGAACCAAGCAGTATGGTATACAAGAAAGCACCGCGGCTTCAAAGCCAATAGACTTGGCCTTTAACTCTGGTTCCATTGCTAAATACAAGACATTTGGAAATTTATTATCTTACAACCTCACTTTGACCATCTTTAAATTAAAGTTATCAATACCCACCACAATGAAAGTATCATAGAGAATAGACTAGAAAATTCATGTAGATTCCAGCATAGCATGTGCCACATACACAACACAAACCCTGTGAGGGCACATCTGCCCACACCGTCAGAATAGCCACCGACAGGAAATTGTGGGCTTTAACAAACGTCCACACTTTTCTCTCCACTCTTCTGTTTGAGCCTCATAAATCTTGCCCTAAAATTACCAGTAAAAATTCTGCACTTTGAAACCTCCAGATAACTCGCCAGTCCTGAGCACACTCCATCTTCCAGACTGAGAGAAAGCTCCGTCTGAAGAGAACCATCGCCCGACTTGCCAGGGTACTGTATCTCTCAAACAGCTGCTAACAGAAAAAATTCCTTGGAAGATGTTGGCCGTTGCACACAGAAAATGAAATGAAGTCTTTGATTTCCATTCCTGACAGTATTTCAGGACAGATACTTTGAAAAACCACTGAGATACAAAGAACCCAAAGGCTGTGGGAAACATTGCTAATATGTTTTTGAATTCACAGAGCAAAGTGGAGGAGGCAGTAAAGAAAATCCCCATAAAACAAAAGTGACACGGAGCACCAGCCCAGAGACGAGAGTGCGTGAGCATTCAGATGCCTTGGGGACCTTTGGTAACCTGGGGTGTCCCTCTGAAGGAGCTTTTCCTGGAGAAAGGAAAAGAAGCCCAGTTTCCATGTGACAGGCAGGTGACACTGAGACCAAGATGGCACAGAGCCTTTACACAGCTCTACAAAGAAATGAGTTAGGGAAGAGAATCAACTGAACAAAGGAATCCGCCCACAAAGGGACAGCGGGGAAATGTGCTTGCCTTAGTCTTAGGCATGAACAATGGCCAGCAGCTTTCACAGGTTATGGCTAGGATTCACACCTCACTGCCCAATTCTATCCAATTTCTAAGGAAGAGCTGTCATCAGTGCTCCTCAAACAATTCCACAAAATAGAAGAGAAAGAAATGTCACAGCTTCGGTTGTCTTGCTTGTTGTATCTGTTCAAGCTGCTCCCATCCTCCTGATTCATTCTGGGAGGCCATGTGCACCTAAAAATTTACTCATTTCTTCCAGCCTTTCCAGGTTTGGAGAATGCATATATTTAAAATCGTCTCCAATGATCCTCTGGATTCATTTACTCTTTATGGCATTTTCTTTTTCATCCTTCACTTTATTAATTTGAGTCCTTTCTCTCATTCTCAAGGCTAGGTTGGCAAATGTCTTGACAGTCTTGTTTAACTTTTCCAAGAACTAAATCTTCAATTGGTTCTATATAATTTTCTTTTATTTCAAATTAATTCATTAATTTCTGTTCTGACTGATTTCCACTGAGTCTTCTCATGCACTGCTTTGGGGGGGTCAGATTTTTCTTGATTTTCTAAGACCTTAAAGTGGATGGTTAGACAATTTAAATCAAATCTCTCTATAATATATATCTATCAATAGATAGATATAGATATAGATGGTATAGATATAGATATCACACATACACACACAATGTAAGCACTACAGCTACAAGCTTTCCTCTTCAAACTTCCTTTGTTGTATCTCCCTGGTTCTAATAAGTTATGCTTCAGTTTTTATTTGATTCTAGGAACTTTTATTTTCCTCCCTTACTTCCTCAATGGCAGATTGTTCATTCTAGAGTATCTGTTTCTCCAAGTATACGTACACATGTAATTTCTCTTGCTGCTTTCTAATTTTAACCACTGTAATGTAATAAGATACATGAAAATGTCTTGACCGTTTTTTATTTATTAAGGCTCACTATGTGGCCCAAATGTCATCTGTTTTAGATAAGGTTCCATAGGCTGTTGAAAATAATGTATAATATTTATCTGTGGGGTAAAATATTCTGTAGATATCTGTTGTCTGACTGATTTATGATATAATTAGGAATAGGAGGAATATATTCAAAAGTATTTCCTTTAAAGTTGGAAATAAGACAAGAAGGCCCAATGTTTTGTTCTTATTCAAGATAGTGCTAGTTCTAGCCATTTGCCTGCAAATTTTTTATTGTTTTTTATTGCTGACTTGTAATCCATTGTGTAAATGTACCACATTTTCTCTACCCATTCTTCAGTTGAGGGGCATCTAGGTTATTTCCAGGTTCTGGCTATTACAAATAATGCTACTATGAACATGGTTGAGACAATGTCCTGGTGGTATGAGTGTGCCTCCTTTGGGTATATGCCCAAGAGTGGTATTACTGGGTCCTGAGGTAAACTGGTTGCCAATTTTCTGAAAAACTGCCATAATGATTTCCAAAGTGGCTGTACCAGTTTGCAATCCCACCAACAATGGGAGTGTTCCCCTTACTCCACATCCTTTCCAGCATAAGCTGTTATCAGCCAGCAGAGCTAGTGGGAGATCATAGACTCTGGACTGAGAGCTGGGGAACCAGCATAGTGCTGAACTAGGCCCTCTGAATGTGGGTGACAGTTGTGTGGCTTGGGCAGTTTCTGGGGCTACTAGAAGTAGGGCCAGGATTTATCTTTAGTGCATAAACTGACTTTTTGGAGCCCATTCCCTATGGAGGAATACCTTGCTCAGCTGAGATACAGGATGGGGAGGGCTTTGGCCTTGCCTCAAGGTGATATGCCAGAGTTTGTTGACTCCCTATGGGAGGACTTATCCTCTCTGAGGAGTGGGCTAAGAGTGGGACGAGGGGAAGATGGAGGGAGCAAGAGGAGGGGGAGGGGGAATTGAAATTTTTATATAAAGTGAAAAAAGATTGTTTTAAAATAAAAAGGGAAATTAAAAAGATAGCAATTCTTAGCTAGAGCAATAAGACAAAAGAGGGAAAAGAAACACAAAAAGGAAGTAGAAAGGTGAAAATACTCCTATATGCAAATGAGGGATCCTATGCTTGGTAGTATCTAAATGCTTCACCAGGAAACATTTAGACCTGCTGAACACTTCCAGAAAAATAGAAAGGATACAAAATTAACATACAAAAACTGGGCAGTAGCTGCCCAGAGAAATAACTCCAAAATCGGAGTCCTCTTTTCAGGAGTCACAGAGCACGGAAAGGACATGTGGGCGGACAGGAGTGACAGCAGCCAATAATAGCAAATAATTCNCATAATAGTGGCTGTGCCATCAGCCACTGGAAAATGCCAAGATTTGTAGACAAGGCATTGCTTCAATAGTAAGGAGTAATTCACCCTTGGCAGAGCACTACTCTATCCCCAGAGCTAAGGTCTGAATAGGAAGGATCCCTCCAACAGGCTCATGCTCTAAAAGCTGGGCTGAAGAGAGTGGACCATGACTAAACCTTTATCAGTGTGTTAATCATCAGGAGGTTCATAATTTGATGTTAGGAGGTTTTGAAGATTGTTGGATGCGGGGCCTAGTTTGGGAAAATAAGTTCTTGGCATGTTCTTGGAGGGCTGTATATTATCCTGGAACCCTTTGTATCTGTTATGCCTCCAAATCGCCATAAAGTAATCAGCTTACCAAGTCTTCATATCATAACATTTCTGCTTTGTCTCAAACCTCAGGAACTGAGCCAAAATAAACCTTTCCTGCTTTAACTTGCTGTTCTTAGGTATTTTGTCGCATATATAATGCACCCACCTGACATCATATAGGCAAAGTTCTGAAAGAAGTAATTTACAACTAACTTAACAGCATTCTCAAACAAATCCTAAATATGTTTAATTAAATACGAAGTAAATGGATTTTGGAAGCTCAGCCCAATATTCCACTGTGGTTCTCTGCATCTGCTTCCAACAGTTGCTGGATGTAGGTTCTATAGTGATATTCAAGATAGACAGTCATCAATCTGACTACAGGGTAAGGCCAGTTCAGACGCCCGCTCAGCTATTGCTTAGGGTCTTAGCTGGGGTCATCCTTGTGGATTTCTGGGAATTTCTCTAGTGCCAGGTTTCTTACTAGTTGCACAATGGCTCCTCAATCATGATATCTCTTTTCTTGTTCTCCATCTCTGTCTTCCCCCATCTCAATCATCTCTTTCCCTCTAGTTCTCCTCCCCCCTCTCCCATTCTCCCTTCATCTTCCCATTCAGCCTTCCCTCTTCCCCCTCCCCCAGGCTCCTAATTTTCTCAGGAGATCTTGTCTATTTTTCCTTCCCAAGGGAATATATATATATATAT
>LOEQ01006773.1:73105-87941 GCA_001685075.1 Bramus lutescens | reverse complement strand
TGTGGGGTTGGTGAAGATCTTTTCCCATTCTGTAGACTGTCATTTTGTCTTGTTAACCCCACAGGGGTCCTGGCTTAGGTCTACTCCCTTGAAGGTCCCAGATTCATATCGGGACTCTCAGCGGTCTCTGGCTCTGGTTCACTCACTTGACAGTTATTCCCCTGTACCTGTTCCAGTGGAGATGGCTGACTCTGGATCAGGTCACTGGCTCAATCCTTGTCTGCCAGTGTCCCGAGACTGGATTGGCTCCTGGTTTCTGCTCCTGTGGGTCTTGTTTCCTCAGGCCCACTATGTCCTAGGCAGCTGGTTCAGTCCCACTCCTGTCCTCTGGTCCTTCTTTATTCCCTCATTGCCTCAGTTAGGTCAGTCCCTGGACCCATGCAAAACCTAGGGAATTGATAGTGTCTTTTTGTTGCTTTTTTTAAAAAGCTGAACAGATCCAGTTAGATTATCAGTCATATAGACCAAAGATGTAATGATTGTGACAACAACCCACAATATGCTTTTTTTGTTTTAACTGCCAATTCCCTAAATGATTTTCTTGCTTTGTGTTTGGCTTATGACTTTCAAAATGTAACAAGTTTATCTGTTTAATCACTGGAGGTTGTTTTCAGATTTAATATTATTATCTGTGTTACTGAAAATATTTTTTCAGACTCAATCATACTATCTACTAAATGTAAAAATAGCCATTACTATAATATTTAAATAGCACAAATGTTAAGGAGTAGTTTAATCTTAAATCTGATTGTGACATAAGAAATAAACCCATGTAAATATACATGTACAAACACAATGAACAAATGCACATGACAAAACACCTTCCTATATTGTCCCACTGCTTTGAGAGATTTTCCCAAATCAACAGCTTCTGTTAGCAGTATTGAACTTATTTTATAATTGCAATATGATGCCATATCTCATTCTTTTATAATAAATGGTCACTGTTCCTTATGAAGCAAAGGTTCTAGAAACATAAAAGATAAACTACACTTATTGATGTTCATAGCTTCAGGGGTAGAGAGATCTATACCTTGAAAACTAAAGAATAAAAGAAAAAAATTGAGATAATCACCCTACCCTAAATTCCTTCTCTTCATATCTTTCATCTGGTTTTCTGGATAAGAAGCCTAACTAACTGGAGGAATTTTATGTTCCAGAACTCTTTAAACAGCCAGAGTCCATTTTAAAATTATCATATAAAATTTAATTACAGAGCTGGAAAGAGACTTCACTCAGTAAAGTATTTGCTTTACAAATACTAGGGTCATACTTTGATCGCCAGAAACTAGGAGAAAATACGGGTGTGGTATCATGTGCTTGTAATCCCAGCGTTGGGAGATAGAGACAGGCAAGGATCAGTCCTGTTGCTATAGGCCACGTGATAAAGTTACAGACCACTGTGCATAAAAGGCCAAATTAGAGTTCTTCATTAGCTGTTGACCAAGAGCAAGCAAGTGCTTTGGAAAAGCTCTTGGCACCAAAGTTCAGAAGTATAGCATTTATAAAGGTAAAACACTGGCAGCAACCACAACAAACCACAATGATGCCACTGTTAGGTGGAGTTCAGGAGAACCTGTTAACTTTTGGCTATACATGCAGAATATTTTGGTTACGTATCTGGGCCTTAGTCAGGGTTACAGAAAATCCTGAATGTATTGACACTCCGCTTAGGACTGAGTGCTCCAAAGTCTCTCATTACACATTGAGCAGTTGTGGGTCTTTGTTAGTTCCCATCTCCTGTAAGAAGAAGCTTCTCTGACAATGGCTTAGAAATTTGGCAGCACACACAAGACCTGCATATGTTTAAACTGCAAAATATGTGTGTATGTGCTTTTTGGTTATTGTTGTTGTTCTGGTATTTTTTCTTATTTTTTGTTTGTATTTTGTTTTAGGGGTATTTTTTGAGAGAGAGAAAGAACATGAAGTTGGGTTGATGGGGCGTAGGAAGGATCTAGGAGGAGTTGGAGGAGGGGAAGAACATGATGAAAACATACTACATAAAAAATTATAAATAAAATGAAAGATGAATGGCACCAGAGCAGTGGTACCTGAGGCGGCTTCAACCTCTCCACACATGATGATACACGAAGATATACACATGAGCATGCTCACATACATGTACACAGACATACACACAAAAGTTGTTTATAACAGTAGTATTTCAGTGTGACTTTTATTTCTTTTATGTAAGAATAGCTGATGGGCTCCCATGCTTCCTTCAGGCAGTTAGAACACTGCTATCTTCATTTCCTGTAGAAGGATAATGAGGAAAGAGAGGAACTTGAAGGAATAATTTGAATTCCATGGATTTTTGAAGAAGCATCTCAACCATGTTGTTGAGATGGACTAGGTTGAAAGTAGGAATCTAAAGTCTTGGTTGACAACAGGGAAAAATGTGGCATCCGGAATGGGAGGGCCACAGCTGGCAAACCAAGAAGTAGGCAAGAGACAAATGAGTGGAGAAAGAGCATCTGGGAGGCAATAGCTGAGAAAGGTCAACTCAATCTGCACTGCAGAGTACAAGTGGACTCAGAGATGTGTAGAAGAGAGGAAGCTAGTGTGAACGCCGTAGCACATGCTGAAGAGGAGAGCATGGGCAGAGGCTCTGAGCCTTTTAAATGTCCAGACATCAGAACCACCGAGTGCCCTTTTGGCCCTGGCCGTACGTATCTGCAGGACCTAAAGAGATTCAGTGGGCACTATGAAAATACCACATTTCTCCTTTCCTTCTCATTAGTTCTATGTGGGGCAAGCTTTATAACATTTTTTAAAAGTATGGGATAAATTGTGTTCCTCCGAACTTAATTTGTTGAACTCCTAAGCCCTGCTCACAATGCACTGTAGTTAGAGACAGGATATTTACAGTTGTGACTAAGCTAAAATTAGGCTTTTAGTGTGGGCCCTAATCCACACTTAATCCACACTTACTTTAAGGAGAGAAAATTTGTACACACAGAGATATCATGGAAATTTAAGAACCAAAGTTAGACACATATGAAGACACAGTTATCCACAACCCAAGGTGAGACAGATGTCTCAGCACAAAACAACTCTAATAATATCTTGGACTATAACTTCAAGAGCTGTGGGGAATGGTCTGTTGCTTGGAACACCCAGTCCTAATAAACCAGTAGGAATGATTACCCATGGAAGAACTGCTGTAGATCTGGATAAGCCCCTTTCTCTTATATGATGTAATGATGTAAGATCAGTGATGTCACCAAAGAGTGCTACCAACCCTTTGGGGAGATGTTCTCAGAGCATTCTCCTCCCGGCAGATGTGAGTGATCCTGCCTTCATTGTCTTCAATGTCTCCATTTCCTTTGCCACATCCTTATCTGTGCTCCAAATATGCAAATTGCAAACATATTGGATCTCTTTCCCCCATGTGTGTGAACTTCTGGGTGACCTCATCTTAATTTGAATATCTTTGCCACACCATGAATACTACTAGATGCTTCTGCTCCACACCACACACCCCCTGCTTTTGGCCCAGTGTGCTTAGGGTGGTATTCATACTGATGTGCCTAGCATCTCTGCAGAAGGCACATTAGTTCTCATCTAAATTTCTACAGCCTGAATGAAAACGCATGTTTTTCTCTCCCTTGGCTTCTCTCCAAAACTCAATAACAAAGTATCTTTTTACTTATGTCTCTTAATTTCCTCCTTTCACAAGCAGCCCTGTGACTGAATACTTTAATTTATCCACATGCCTGAACACATTTTCTGTAATCACTCCCAGGGCTGCTCATTGCTTATTTTATTCTCTGAGATGAATTGTGCATAATAGATGATATAATTTTGTATGCAGTGAAGGTAATTATGAAATATGAAACAAAGTGTGATAAAAGTCTCATTGTAGCAGTAAAAAGAATATATATGTGTATATGTATTCTAGATGCATATATGAATATCTATATGCCTACACATATTCACATTCAGTACATATTATTATCTATATGTGTGCATATGTGTATATATGTATATATAAATATATGTATATAAATACATATGTGTGTGTACATATTTAGAAGATAGAATAGTAAATTTCATCTTCACTTAGAAATATTTTTCTTCAGAAATTTGAGTAAGATATTTAGCTAGGAATGATGATTTAAAACTCAGTTGAATATACCACTTTTAAAAGATTTACCTTTTATATAAAACTATGATTTTGTGAATGTACATAAAAATAAATTAATATAAAATACTATTTTAAAATCTAAATATAAGAACAATTTCGAACAGTAATCAGAAGTCTCCAGGATTTATAGTCCCATTGAGGCACTCCATAAATTATTTAAACCAAATTCAAGCATTTGATTGTCTCTATCTGTCAGTTGTTTTCAAGAAGAGCTGAGACTGGGTAATCTGAAGAAAAGAGGCTTTTTCTGCTCATAGTTCTTCAGCATCTCCTCAGCTCTGGCGAGAGCCTCATAAATAGCACCATGATGATCCCAGAAATGTGTACATGAGAGGTTCCATGGTCTAAGACATGAAGCCAGAAAGATTCAGAGGCAGGATCATCTCATTTACAACAGCTCACTTCTGTAGAGACTAACAAGCATCACGTGGCACTGCATTCATCTCTCTGAATGATAATATGCCAAACAGCCTAACTGCTGCCCACAAGGCTCCACTTTTTTTTTCATAACCTATTGTTTTTATTTGTTGAAAATAACTTTTAACAAGGAAAACACAGAAGATCATCAGACTAGAACTCTGGACTACTGGTGCAACGCTGGCGCAAGAACAAATTCCGTGTGCCTCTGCAGCTCCCTGGCAAAGATCAGACTTAGAGCAGGCAGAGGACCTCAGCCAAAAGTACCTAGCTCTGTTCTCAGGCGGCAGCACATGCGCTCTTGGAGCTCTCCCCTCAAGTTACTCCCTAAGGCAGTCACCCCTGCAGGCTCTGGAAGAATGCCAAGAAACAGGCCTTAAAGAGGCCCCGCTTCTCTACAGAATGCAACAAGACAAAGGGGGTGGCTCACGGAGCTTGGGCACAAGCACTGTCACAATGGTGGAGGGTGCTTTGAATAATGGACTGCATCCGGAGTAGCTCCGTTGTCATAATTCTCGGTCTGTAGAGCCTAGTGAGCCAGCCACCTTCATCAGAGAAGCTCATGGACAGCATCTGCCAGTCTAACATAGTATGCACACTGGAGGCAATTGGAGGAGGCCTCCTCATTTGGTCCTTGGCAGTATGTTGTGCATTTTCAGTAACTACCTAGATTATGTGGTAGCTCGAAGAGTGATTAAAAAGAGAGTTAATAGGAATCAAACCTTCCTCTGCCATTTAATTAGAACAGTGATCTATTGTTGCCCTATTACCCAATGACTCATGAAATTCTAAACTTTTTAATTTATTATAACCAATTAAAATAGAGTAAAGAGTCAGTTTAACCATTATCCTTCATAAAGACAGTAATTTAGCACTGAGGGGGTATTTTACTCNTCTAACATAGTATGCACACTGGAGGCAATTGGAGGAGGCCTCCTCATTTGGTCCTTGGCAGTATGTTGTGCATTTTCAGTAACTACCTAGATTATGTGGTAGCTCGAAGAGTGATTAAAAAGAGAGTTAATAGGAATCAAACCTTCCTCTGCCATTTAATTAGAACAGTGATCTATTGTTGCCCTATTACCCAATGACTCATGAAATTCTAAACTTTTTAATTTATTATAACCAATTAAAATAGAGTAAAGAGTCAGTTTAACCATTATCCTTCATAAAGACAGTAATTTAGCACTGAGGGGGTATTTTACTCAGAACACATGTATGTTTTTATTTTATTTGAGTGTGTGTGTGTGTGTGTGTGTGTGTGTGATTGGGTTAGCATGCATGTATGCCATGGCAAATGTGGAGTAGATGGACTAAGAGCTTCTGACCACTTTTCTCTCTCTAGCTCCCATCTCATATAGGAATGCTGAGATTACAGATGGGTATTACTATGTCTGCCTTTTTATGTGGGTTCTGCAGACCAAACACAGATCATCATGCTTATGATTTTACCCACCGAAGAATTTCCCCCCCAGGCTCATTTTTATATTCAAAGAATCACAGTGCATATGTATTAAGTTTTAAAGACAAATGTCTCAAAATTAACTATTACCTTTCTCATCATTAATAACTTTAAATATACAAAATACATCCTGTTGAAAGAAACCTATAGGTAAGGGCTTTTCTGCAGCAAATATTAATTTATTTGCCAAGATATTTGTCACAATCTGACTTATAAGGATGCTCTCTGACTGTTCCTTTACTAGGATATCCACACACAAAAGAAGAAAAATGGATCACTATTGTCTTGTATTTGTCAGTTCTCTGTTACTGTGACAAAATATATGAGACAGTCAACTTAGAAGATAAGACTTGTTTCGGAGCTTTAGACCACAGTTACTTAGTGCCATTTGCATTAAACTGGTGGTACTGTAGTGGTGTAGATATTCCCTTGTGTGTTTCTGGTTTGTAGCTCTTTCAGTCCTAATTCTTGGCTAGTTCCTTACTTCATTATACCTTAAGAATCAGATTCCTCAAGACTCAGTATTCAAACTTTTACTTTCTGGGCATNGATAAGACTTGTTTCGGAGCTTTAGACCACAGTTACTTAGTGCCATTTGCATTAAACTGGTGGTACTGTAGTGGTGTAGATATTCCCTTGTGTGTTTCTGGTTTGTAGCTCTTTCAGTCCTAATTCTTGGCTAGTTCCTTACTTCATTATACCTTAAGAATCAGATTCCTCAAGACTCAGTATTCAAACTTTTACTTTCTGGGCATAAACTGATTTGGTTACCTCAGACAATATGGTGATTGAAAGTACATTGCATATATTAATGACTCCACTTCTTAAAGGCTCCATGACCTCCCAACATCATCACATGTATGATGTGGGGTTCCCCCTGTATGATGTGAATACCATTGGTTAATAAAGAAACTGTCTTTATTCTGTACAGAGCAGAATAGCTAGGCAGCAGCGGGGGGGGTACTAAACTGAATGCTGGGAGAAAGAAGGGTGGAGTCAACGAGAAGCCATGGAGCCTCTGACAGAGACAGACATGCTGAAACTTTGCTGGTAGGCCACGACCTAGTGGGGATGCACAGATTAATAGAAATGGGTTAAATTAAGATATAAGAGTTAGCAAATAAGAAGCTAGAGCTAATGGGNTTAATAGAAATGGGTTAAATTAAGATATAAGAGTTAGCAAATAAGAAGCTAGAGCTAATGGGCCAAGCAGTGATTTAAATAATATGGTTTCTCTGTGATTATTTCAGGTCTGAGCTGCTCAGCAGTCAGGAACCAACAAGCAGCCTCCACCAACACATGTAGAAGCAAGTTTCTAGTACATGAGGCTGTTAGCTACATGCTTGAGCATTATCTGAACCTTAGCAGTAGTATTGACCCACAAACTTTGCAGTAAGATTAGTTGAATACATATACTTGATTTCTGTGTGAAACCATTAGAATATGTTCCATGTGACCAGTGCACAAATGAAATTGGTCAAAGGTCTCATTTGTTTTTCATGTAGATGATGGATTCCACAACCAATTCCTGGTCTGGGATATGAGGCTCTCTGTGTCCAAGTGGATGCTAAGAACTGACAAAGATCAAGCAGTAGGGTTAGAAAGAACGTGGCGTCTGCTAAGAGGTTTCCCACTTATGTGTTATTAGTTAGTCAAAGATTTTAATTTTTCTTTGGGACTTTTGTGAAAAATATGGAAATGAGATTTCTCTCACATGGCATTTAGGAGTACTTTGTAAAGGTCACATCCTTATCCATGTCTCTATCAATCCACCATCTAGCTTTCATTAAGCACCTCCTTCCTACTCAACTTTTGAAAAGACAGCAGGAACTGTTATGTGTTGTGTTCATATAAAGTAAATGTATAAAATCTCTGAGAGACAAGCTAAACAGTCTCCAATGGAAATGACTAGTTTAGACTCTTCACAAGAATGTTTCGCTGAGGTCAGGGATTTGGCTCAATGGTAGAGCTCCTGCCTAGCAAGCTCAAAGTCCTGGGTATAGTCCTCAGCTGGGAAAAAAAAGGCAATTTCTCCATTATGTCATCACTGATTCATGACTATTTTATTATTTCTAAGTAAAAGCTAATGTGTTTTCTTCATGTTGTAGATTGGGAAATGGCCAAATCCATCTAGTGCAGTTTTTTTCTGGTTAGAATTTCTCATAAATAGATTTTCACCATATTTTACCATAAGATACCTAAAGCATGTTAGTTGCACAAATTAATAGATGAATAGAGAAATCTATTGAGGTCAAGTGTGGTGATACATGCTGTTATTCAAGCTCTTAGGAGACAAAAGAAGGAGGACTACATAAATTCAAGGTTAGCCTGGGCTATAAAAGCTTCAGGTTAGCCTGACATATAGAATAAAATCTTGTTTCAAAAAAAAAAAGACAGACAGAAAACAAGGAGATGAGCAGACTAGGACATCGAGAACCCCATGGGTGGTGAGATACGTTACCAGATTCACTGGCACTTGAGGTTACAGCTGCAGCAATATATTACAATTCAATACACTCAGGCCTTCCTCGTAACATGTGGGAAGTTCGAGCACTGCTGGGATTTCCTTCCTCAAGTATTTTGGGGATTTTTAGAGTAATGCCATCTTTTATGTGCTTAGAACCCACACCAGTACTGCCCTAGGCTTCAGACAGCTTGCTACAACTACCATGTTATTGCTATTTCTACTTGTAGTGTCTACTGCTGGTGGGATGTGGGCAGGAAGGAAAGGCACTCACCAGAACTACTGTGAATCTATATCACACTGCTTTCTCTCCTCTTTGCTTCTTTTTAGTGCAGGCCATATCTGATTCATATGAACCCAGTCTAAACAGTCTGCTACTCAAAGAGATTGCACACACACGTGTGTGTGCATGTGCGTGAGCACAAAAGGCCAAATCATCAGAATTTGAAAAAAATAAGAATCTCCGGAAGCAGAGTGAACGGAGGAATTGCAAATAGAAAAGGGAGAGGAGAAACTATCATTAAAACCATCACTGAGAAAGACAACTGGGACCCTTTCAAGGAAGCAGCAAAGCAAGCAGGAATTACTGGTCTGAAGGAGAAGCTTTTGAGAGAATTAGTCATTGAATGTATTCCATTGACTGGGGTCTGGCCTCCAAAACTTCCAGACTGGGTCTGCACTCAAGCTCACAAAGCCGTGCAGCTTTGGAGAAAGCCTGGTGCCGGAAAAGCATAGGGAGGAGAATGTAGAATGCTACACAGAGCTCACGCCCTGGCTACCATGGCTGTAGCTAAACTGTGAGGAGTGTTAAGGAGACATGGGTGGACATTAATCACATCTGTGACAACTGGTCTCAGTGAAATACAGCCCACTGATGAAGCCTGTAACTTCTATGTGGTCTGAGAGATGGATCATCACCATGGTAAATATGAACAAAGAATCCCTCTAGCACCAAACTTTTGCTCCATTGCAAAGTTCTGAATGACCATGAAAGACAATTTGATGTGATGTATGGAGCCAGACAGATCTGAATCAACATCCCTGTTCCACCATTCATTGGTGAAACATGGTTTTACAAGATTTTCAGTTTATCTGACCCTTGTTTTCACACCTGCAAATCAGTAATGTTAATAGTTTCTTCATTGGATTCTAACCAAAATTAAATATGATAACCAATATCAGATACACCCAGTCCAGAACCCTGAAGCCACCCTTGGATTAGTGAATTAGAATTATTTTCCTCCTAAGCCTCACTCACATAACATAGTGCTCACACCATTCAGAATATAACAGCTAGAAAGTAGTGGAAGCCATTTTTACAGATTCTCATGAACTTTATTTTAGCCTGCTAATCATGACTTTGCTGTAGAATCCCAATTGTACCAAAGCCTGAGAGATTCAAAGCCACCTGAGTTGACTGAGGGACATGGTTGTGCAGGTTCTGATGTGGTTGTCCACTCGGCAATTTCTAATCAACAGTTTGGTCTCAACCTTGGGTAGACAACTGAATTCTGAATGTCAGTAGAAGAAGCTGACAAATATAGTCATTTCTTTTTTTATCAATATCCTCAGTGAAAGGCAAGGATTGCATTCTGGATTTTGTTCTAAATTATTCTTAATCACAGCCAGGACCAGAAACTTGGACTCAACAAGCTAGCGTGCACCATTTTTATTTTATCAGTGACTTAATAAATAATCCTGCGGGTTTCCAGACGAGAGACTGAGCTGAACCAGATGACACTCAGGTAGACGTCCATATTTAGTAGCAGAGGCAGGAATGTAAAAGCACGTCCTCTTCAGCAATGTCCTTATAAATTCTCCAGGTCACGTGGATTTTATTTGAAGTTTTCTTCCTTCTTTCAGTTTTTGTTCTCCTAGTATATTCTCAGAAAGAGCCTGCCAAATACCTCAGCATAAAGTGGAATAAAGAGCAGAACACTGACCTGGCGGTGGCAGTGCACACACCTTTAATCCCAGCACTGGGGAGGCAGAGGCATGTTAATCTCTGTGAGTTCGAGGCCAGCCTGGTCTATGAGAGCGAGTTCTAGGACAGGCTCCAAAGCTACACAGAGAAACCCTGTCTCAAAAAAATCAAAAACAATAAAAAACATAAAAAAAGTGGACCACCGACACCAAGACCAGGTAACATGCTCAAAATCAGTTTGGTTTTGTGAAAAGCATAAAATAGACATATTAACACATTCAAAGAATGAAGTGCTATGCACACACTTAAATGTGAAATATTTGCATTACTGGGTGACTGATTTATTACATCAGAATATTAAAATAATAATTCATCAGAAAGAGTGGCAACCCCCCAAAAGAAATAACTCATTGCTTCTCATTAAATAACACATAATTACAACTCGTTTTGTTGAGACTCAGCTAAGAACTGTTTTTATGTTTATTTATATTTGACTGAACTTGTGTTGAGTTAGGCATGAATTTTTACTCTTTTTCCTCTATCTCCCATATATGATTGGTCAGTTTGTCTCTGTTGACTTGGCAAAGTCAAATTGCCTTTTTATAGGCATGTTGTCATGCTATGAACACTTATCGGGTTCAGGAGCCCTCATTTCTGACTTCTTTACAGGAACTAGCATCCTTTGTAATCCTGGTCCACTGATTTACAGGAGTTTCTCAGATCATTGTCCTGAAGCTCTTTGGTTTTCTCTGATCTGGCTTTTCCTATTGTGCTGCTCATTTTAGGTTCTTCTCCTATTGTTGTGCCAGTGGAATCAAGAAAAAGTAACTAAAGTTACTAAAGGCTTATTCTGGCTCACAGTTCAAGAGTCCATCATGGTGGGCACGTCAAGGAAGGAGGCACTCAGATCAACTGCTTACATCACACCCACAACCAGGAAGCAGAGAACAACAAAGGCACACTGCTGCTGGCTTCCTTTTGTTTACTCTTGGATTCTAGGCAGGGAATGGCATCTCTATAGTGACTGGGTCTTGCTGCATCTATCAGAGTAACCAAGATATCCACCAGATGCATGCCCAGATGCCTGGCATCCAGGTGCTTCTAGGACCTGTCAGGTTGACTACAGCCCTAAGCATACTACTGGTCTACCTCTTCTAAGGCAGATGTGCCTTCTGGCAGCATCTCAGTTCTAATCTCAGTTGTCTTCTCTGACTGCACCACTAATATTTTAAAAGAAGTCCAACTTATGAGAGGAAACATTTGTATGAAATCATTTGCAATTCCAAGAACACCCAATGCATTTCAGGCTCAGAATGCTTTCTGATTCTATTTGCTTCTTTTTATTCTTAGGTGCTACAAAGAATTTGAATGTCTGTCTAAAGGGTTTACTTTCCTGTTCATTCCCAACAGCAGTCAGAATGTTTCCTTACTACTGCATAACAATACTGACTTGTCAGTGAAGGTTTTCCTCAAGGGTGAGCTCTAATATCTGCTACAGGTTATTTAAATAGCCTCACAATACCTGAATAGTTAAATATTCTTCTAAAGAGAAGCTTTCCATTTTCATACATTTTAAGGGAGAATCTTCATGCTTAGTTGATATTTAATGTCCCATATTTTCTAATGTTTTTACTTTTTAGAGTTTGTCAAATTAATTCAATAGCCACCTTAAATAAAATTGGAACTGTTTATGCTATGTTCTGAGTGTGATGTCCAAGGTTTTATGTGTTGAGACATAATCCCAACTAAACTTGGTACTGAGTATAGACACTGAATCCAACTAAGGTATATAAAGAAGGGGTTCTTGTGAGGTGATCACAATGGATTCCCTAAGACCCAAAACGTATAACTTTATAGAAAGGACAGAAATCAGAGGAGACGTGCATATGTTCTCTGTCTTTAATATGTGAGTCTCCTATGCGGTTGTAGACATTTCCAGCAGAAGGTCATCACCAGATGTGACCTCCTCAATCACAAGTCAAAATCAACCTATTTTCTTTATAACGCTACAGAGTCAAAAGTGTTTTACAATGGTAATAAAGATGGACTTATAAACCAGTTTTTGAGCTGAGCATGCACATTTGTAATTGCAGTATTCAGTAGGCTGGGGTCAGGGGATTGGCACAAGTTTAAGGCAAGCCTATGCTATACAGAGAGTTCCAGTCTAGCCTGAGCTATTCAACAAGCATCTGTCTCAAGATTTTAAAAAAAAGGTAGCGATATTAACAAGACTGAGGCACAAGACATGAAGATATGCACACATGTGCCCACATTTTGAAACATGTAATCCATCCAAACACCCACAGTAATAAAGTGAAAAGGAGAAGAAACAGACAGAGAAGTTCACCAGAGACCACAGCTCAGCTCAAGTCATCTTTCTTCTGGTATGCTTACTAAACATCAAAAAATTGGTTTCCCGGCAAGTTTGCAACACAAGACTCATGGAGATGGCTGAATGAGCAAGGCTGGACTGATGGACAGTATCAGCGGACATATTAACATGGAAGGAAGAAAACTTCATGGTGACCCACCCTAGACACAGAACTACAGATAGCAATGGCTCCTGAGGGAAAAATTAGCTTCTTTCAGGATGAACCCCCTTAATGGTTACCTGAAGAAGAGTGGTCAGTTCTGAGCACACACACACACACACACACACACACACACACACACACACACCCCAAAAATGAATCCAGAAGATTATACACGCATCTATTTGTACATACAGATATGTGCATGTGTGTGTGAAACAATACTAATAAAATAAAAGGCTATCAACTTGAGAGAGAGGGGAGGACATGGAAGGGTTTGAGGGAAGGTAGTTAGGGCTGTGCTGGAGGGGGGAAGTAGAGGTGTCATTCTATTCCACTTAAAAGAGTTTTTTTTCCTCTTATCAAAAAGCACAAAGTAGGATAGTAACCTAGATAAATTTATATGCTAATCAATGACTCTAGACACTCAAGTTAATAATTTAAATAGAAATCTTAAGTAAAATCATAATTTCATGTTCATATTTTAGCCCTTTATCTTCCTCAGTAAAAACAAAATCACTAAAATTTATTTTGTAATTATACAGGTGAAAAATAGCTTTTTCTACAGATAGATGAACTACTTACTTTGGGAAACCAAATTGTGTGCTCTAAAGCGACTTTAATAATTTTAGCACAGAGTTTAAGCTAACATCTCTGAACCTTAAATTTCTCTAAGTAGTTCTGTACTTAAAGCAGACTGCAGAGCCTGGCAAATGCAGAGTGAGAACTGAACTGTAACACCCATTAGCAGAGGAGGAAAAGCTTAACCATGGATTTAACCCAGGATTGCATTGTTTAATAAAAAGGAACGGCGGGGAAGGTGGCGAAGGTGCCAGGCTGTACTGGCATGGCATGCTTGCTCAAGGGGGTGCCTGTCCTCTGAATATTACACACCCACCACAGTGTCCTGGGTGTCACTGAATTGTGAGTAGAGGCTTTTCCTCTTCTTGCACTAACTGACAAGTTCAGTTTGTCTCTCTGTGCAAGTGATCTTCTAGATATTGTGTCAGCTTTGTGACTTATTTTATTCTCTCCATAGACTAGAGAGAAGGCATTATTTAATTCTCTCCATACACTAGAGGGAAGGCATTATTTAATTCTCTCCATACACTAGAGGGAAGGCATTGTTGATGCCTTTGTTTTACACACAATAATGTAGGATGAGAGAGGTGAATTTGCCAAAATCTGTTAAGCTGACTAGTAAACGAACTGGCATACTCTTGCTTTGATTTTGAAAGCAAAGTGCTTGTAAAAGATCCAGTCCAAAGATACCAGCATCTGCTATCTGTCTTAATACAGTCCTAAAACATAAAACTAGGAAACAGTAGAATTTAGTTTCTAAAAACTTATCTCAAATCAATGTAATACACATTATTTGGCTCTTGTATTGAAGGGTGTTTTAAGATTGAGTTTTAACTATAGGAAGCACGGCATTTCGTGGGGCTATTCTTCATCCTCCAAATCTGTAGATAAGTATAAGTCATTTTGCTATGGAACAAGACTATATAAGGCAGACTTCTCGGCATTTGTGCCTGCGATTTTGAGTAAAAATAAACATGAGAGCACAGACATTCCTCAACACCCTAAACTTCCTGCTCATTCTGCAGGGGCTCCTAACCCTGGCTACTGCCCCTAGGTTCCTACCCCATCCCAGCTTGTGGGGCCATAGATCCCCCAACTCAGCCTGTTTGGGCGCTGGGACCAGGTGGTGAGTGGAACCTGGCAGGAGTTCTTTGTTTCAATAGCCTGCAGGCAGCAAGGTAGGCCTTGTGTCTGCAAGGTCCCTGACCAGCAAGGGGCCCTGATCCTATACCAGAAGATCCATCAGAGAGCATTAGTAGGAAGAGATGGGCAGGCACCAATGCAAGAATTCTTCCAACATTCTGAAAAC
>LOEQ01006773.1:15971-31907 GCA_001685075.1 Bramus lutescens | reverse complement strand
TTGCCCCGCCCAGTCCAACATGGCAGAGCCGCTCGTGCCTCTGAGCCTTGCACAGTGCACTGCTAGCATGGTGGAGCTGCTTGTGCCTCTGAGTCACACCACGCAATGACAATGACCTCCTTTTAGGCACACAGCGAGTCTAGTTGCCAGCAAACAAATCATGGTACTTTATTTACTCCAAATGCTCCATTGAAAAGCTCTGTCTCCCACAAGAGCCAGAGATCGCAATGGCGATAGACAGATGATCCTCCTACATCATCAGTGAAGGACAAAGAGGGAGAACAAGGAAAGAGATACCTTGAAAGAGGAAATCATTATGGAGTTAGTGAGAATCCAGGCACTAGGGAAATTCCCAAGAATCCACTAGGATGACCCAGCTAGGAATCTAAGCAGTAGTGGAGAGGGTACCTTAACTGCCCTTCCCACGTAATCAGATTGATGACTACCTTAACTGCCATCATAGAACCTTCATCCAGTAATTGACGGAAGCAGATGCAGAGATCCACAGCTAAGTACTGGGCCAAACTACTGGAGTCCAGTCATAGAGAGGGAGGAGCAAAATTATGATCAAAGGGACCAAGACCATAATGGGAGAAACCCACAGAAACAGCTGACCCAAGCAAGTGGTAGCTCACTGACTTCAGACTGATAGAAGAAAAACCTGCGTTAGACCAAATTAGGTCCTCTGAATGTGGTTGACAGCTGTGTTGCTTCTGCCGTTTGTTGGTCTACTAGCAGAGAAACTAGTATTTACCCATAGTGCATGAAGTGGCTCTTTGGAGCCCATTCCCTAAGGACAGATATCTTTCTCAGCCTATATACAGGGGTTGGCGTGGCATTTGGGGGCCTTGGTCCTGCCTCAAGTTATGTGACAGACTTTGTTGACTCCCCATGGGAGGACTCACACTCTCTGAGGAGTGGATGGGTGTGGGGTGGGGAGAAATTGTGGGGATCCAGAGGACAGGAGGGAGAAGGGACTAGGATTTGTATGTAAAATAACATTGTTTTAAAAAATTTATAAAAAAGAAAGGGGAGAGGCCATGTATGTATGGTATAAGGAGTTTATGTGAAATCTCTGTGCTTTCTGCTCTAGGTTGTTGTTAAAAAAATAACAATGTAAATATTAAAATACTCATGGGATCCAAATTAAGAGAAACAGGAAGAGTAACAAACCCCACAAAGCTGTCCAGATCTCCTGGTGTGTGTGTGTGTGTGTGTGTGTGTGTGTGTGTGTGTGTGTGTGTGTGTGTGTGTGTGTGTGTGTGTGTGTGTAAGAGAGAGAGAGTAAGTCAGAGAGACAGAGACAGACACCTAGAGTATATCTACCCCTCTTCTCTTATTCCCCATGGGAAGTTGCTACAACCACTAGAAGCCTAGAGAAAGTGAGCATGGTAATAGGAAAATATGACTGTCTCAGGTTGTATCTAGTATTATCAACATACTGAAAAGAACCCCAAACATTCTTTTAACCTGAGAAAGTTGCCTCCTACTCAAAGGTGAAGAAAGCATGTCTGGTATACATTTACAAGTACCCAAATGACTTTGCAAACAGATACATGCACAAGTTCTCTGAAGAAAGAAAATACAAAATATTTTACTTCTGTTATAATTTTTTGAGGAATGAAATTAAATTGTTACCAAGGAAAAACTTTAAGTAAGGGCCATGTGTATCAAAGTCACTACCTCTTTCAAAATCATTGCGTGACCTGTTCCCCAAATAGGAAAATCTTCCCTTGATGGATGTCCAGGGGCAGAGGATTCCTGATAAAAGTGAGCTGCACCCTGCTGTTCTGGAAAGGGAACATTGGTGAGGGCGTGGGGTAGAGGTGGGGGCTCTGCAGAGCAGCCTGCAGGTCAGTGTGAGGCTTTCACAACAGTAGCCCAGGTCTAGCATCCCTAGTGCAGCATCAAGTAAGCTTGTATTTACAGTCTTTCCCAAATCCCTCTTGTTGAAGCCTCTTGATGATCCAGAGCAGAGAGAAAGTGGATGCAGAAATCCATACAGTTTTGAATTGAGGCCTACAAACTTCCTGAGATGCGACAAAGGAAACAGCAAATTTTGAAATATATCTTAGGGAAGGCTGTCAAAGCATCAAATTTAATTTTTAATAAAGGGCAAATTTGTTCCCATTATCTGGAGACTGGGCTCATCTAAAACACACACACACACACACAAACACATGCATGCATGTAAAAGCTAAATTTAGAATTCCATAAGGAAAGCATCTGTTTCTATTTAAAACAAGTTACTAAGGCTTAAAGTGAAGGACACACCCCTAGCTTCTCTGAAACAAGGGTGCTGCTTGACTTGGAATCTTCTGAGTAGGGGATAAACTTGCATTTGAGAATAGAAGAGTAAGGGAGGCCTCTGCACTGTGTAGAAGAGAGGTCTTGACAATGACAGTGACATTGCAGTGTGGATGAGAGCAGAAGTCATGTCTAGTGAGGCTGGTGCTGACCAGGACTCCCATCACCACCATCATCTCCTATGCATGACTCTTCAGTGGCATCCTCCAACTCCACCAGAGGTCTGCTGTGAAAACGAGATATGGATGTGAACCTCTCAGTGGGGTGAATAGGGTAGAGAGAGGATACATATTATCAGATACCAAGAGCCAAGACGTTCCCAGGATTTGGACATTTTAGGAGGAGTGGTATTTTCCATACTGTGGAGCTAGAGAATTTAAGACTGTCACATCCAGATTTTGAGAAACATGTCAGCTTAGTTATCTGAAAATACTAAATTCCCAACTGAACAATATAAAAATTGTATTTACAGTGGTTTAAAGTATTTCCCTCTATGCTTACATGAAGCTGTGAAAGAACATAAAGTGGCTTAATACTGCGGGGCTGGTCTGTTAACAGAATGTCAGCAAGATCAGTTGGTCAAAAACTTGATAAAATTAGTATCAAATGATCTTTTGCTAAATAACCATGATTGCATTTCTGGCCCCATTTATTTTAAAACCTTGTTTCTTTCCATTGCATAGTTCCATCTATTTCTACTCTTTTTGAAATGGAACCCGTTCTCAGCAGTCATATGAAATCCCACCCAACACTCGCCTATATTTAGCTAGAATTTAGTCATTGACCACACCTAATCATGAGGGGTGGAAGAATATAATGGCTTATTTTTCTAAAAATGCTACTAAATGTGAGAAAGACAATGGGTACTGGTAGGCAGCTTACAGTTTCTGTCACTAGGTAAGTTTTTGAAGAATCATGAAAGACATGCGAAAAAAAGATTCTAAAATTGATGTGGCATAATTTCTCCCAACTTGTCCATCTTTTCAAGAGAGAAGTCTTGTTCTCTGTGCTGTTTCTCTTTGTCAATTAACCTTTATTTCTGAAAATTTTAAGTCAACTCATTTTGCTTCTTGTTGCTGCTGCCCTTTCTCTGTATAGCTTCCACCTATGGGTATGGCACACCTATGAGAATCTCCAATTAACTGGTAAAGTAGCTGGGATAACAGGTTTCAGAAACAGTAGAGACAAACAATGTCATCTCTCAGTCTGAACTGACTTTCACTTCCCAAGTAAACATTATAGGGCTGAAGAGATGGCTTAAGAGTTGAGAGCACTTACTGTTCTTGTAGACGACCTGGCTTATTTCTCACACACAAAGCATCTCTCAACCATTCATAACTCCAGTTCCAAGGAATCTGACAACTTCTTCTTTCCTCCAAGAGTACCAGACACACATGAGGTACATATCCATACATGCAGGCAAAATACTCTTACACATAAAAGTGATTCTTAAAAGAACTGTGCTGTACTTTATCACTGTACTGATCAGTGTTATCTGCGATCCACAGAATCCAGCTGTATTTAATATCACAATGATAGATAAATAACAATTTCAGAATTTGGTACCAGAAATACGGCATTTCTGTGATAAGCTTGGTCATGTTATTTACTGTGGGCATGTGAAAGATTTGAGGACATTGGAGCATAAATGTAATTGAACACTGTAAGCAGGGCTTATGAGCTGTTTGTGAGCAGCAGTGTTGAGAGCCACATGGACTATAGAGGCCCAGCTCAAGAGGCCTTATAGGCAAACAAAGACTTTAACAGAAACCTGGCTAGAGATATGTTGGCAAGGAAATTGGCTACCTTCTATCCTATTGTCCTAAGAACTTGCTTGGAAGTAAATTGAAAAGGAAGGGACTAATACAGCCTAATAGTGCTTCTGTTGCATGGTTATTAGTAATCCCGCTTATTCAGATCAACAATGAAAAAGAGCAGATGTGGCAAAAAGAATTACAAAATTACAGTTTGAAGATAAAAATGGCAGTAGAAAATTTAATGTTGAAGCCTAAGCTTGTGCTGAAAGAGATAAGGAGATTAAGAAAAGGCAAACCTGCACTGGAATGAAAGGAAGGACACTGTCAGGGAAAGACGGCAACCAGCTAAGATTCCAACTTGTGAAAAGAAACAGCCAAGGAATCTTTTGCTCTTTAAAAGCAAGAACAAGTCAAAGCGGATGCAGACTGATTGTAGGAGACCAGAGTCCATGCCAAGGAGGTAGCAAAACTGGAAAGATCATTGCTTGAAGTTATGAAAGTGAAGCTTGGATTTCACTGGAGACCACGGGGTATTAGAGGTACCTGACCTAGGGGGTATTTGCCAAGAACAACTGAATTTGAGGCGTGGAACCAAGAAGAGAGGAAGAAGGATAATACAAGCAACAAAGCTAGAGAGGTGCAGCCAGTTAAGCCTTCTGACATCAGACATGGAGCTACAGGATTTGACAATGCTCTTCTGGAATTCTGGCTTGATTTGGCCCAATATTTTCTCAATATGTCCCAGTTAATCCCTTTTGGAATGATAATACATATTCTATATCATTGTGTATTGTAAGTATGCAATTGCCTTTTGATTTTATAGGAAGTTATAGTTAAGAGATTTCTTTAAACCTCAGAAGAGATTTGGGACTTTTAAACATTGTGCAGACTGAAAGATTATGGGTACTTTTGAGGTTAGAATCGGTGCATTCTACATTGTGATATAGCCACAAGTCTACTAGGGTCAGGGAGTGGAATGTGGTGTTTTGAATGAGAATGACCTCCATAGGCTCTCATGTTTGAAAACTTGGTCTTCAATTGGTGGAACTGCTTGGGCAGGTTGGTAGGTGTGACCTTGTTGAGAAAGAGATATCACTGGAGATGGATTTTGAGGTTTCAGAAGATTCACACCAATCTCCATGTACCCGTTGCTTCCTGTTTGTGGTTTGAGATGTGAACCCTCAATTGCTGCTCCCACTAACATGCCTGCTGTTTGCTATCATGCTGTCTTGCAAACCTGGACATTAGTTCTCTGAAACTGCAATCTCAATTTTAAGTACTTTTTTTTAACAAGTTACCTTTGTTATGGTATTTGATCATACCAATAGAAATGCAATGAACGTATTAGATAATGCCCTCTTACGCTTGCTTAATTTTTAGCTCTATTTATCCTATGCATTTGTATGGGTTTTTTTTGCCGATATATAAGTATGTACATTGTGTTCTTGCCTGGTGCTTGTGAGGTCATCCAATAGTGTGAAGAAAACTTGTATGGTAGGTAACTAAACTTCTTCACTTCATTTCCACTCAAGACAATTTCAAAGCTTAAGAGCCACTGCAATTTCTAATTTATAGACAAGAATACAAAATGGAAAGTTTCTAAATCAAGATTCAATCTCAGATATATCCTTACCTTAAATCCCTTACACTGTGCTAGCTCCAATGCAATTTTGGGAAAGTAAAGATAACTTACACAATTGAGAAGAAAAGGCATGAACTAAACTGAGAAAACAGCAAGCTCCACAAGGCTAAAATAGACTGTACTGAGCGTTGGGATTGGTTGCTGGTGCCACACTGAATCAATTCTAACTATTCTACCTTCAATACGGTACTCAAAGTACCATAGACATTGGCCTGCCTTGGCCACATACTTGTCCTTGAAGTGAGTCAGAACCTACTGTATGATTGTCTCAGATTCTGTTCCTTGAGAGAAACATCTGTTTCTCCAGAAGAGTCAAAGTTTCTCTTGGGGAAATGGAAAGTAATTGATGTCAAGCAGTTACATAAATAGAGGTGCTACCAAGATGTAAATCCCTTGTCCTTGTTGCAGATAAGGAGTTCTGCCTATCTTGATCCTAGATAGTGACATTTAAGACCAAAATGTGCGTTAGAAATACAAAGACTGAATGCAACACCTCCAAATTTAAATTCTCTAATGCCTGTCAAAGAAAACTTAAACTTTCCATTACTGTTTTAAACTGCTCTTGATCTTATGCTTCTACCAGATCAGCTCAATGTGTGAAGAAAAAGTCACCAATAATTTCCTCAGTCTAAAGGCTTAAACCTGCGTACACAAAGAATCAATAATACTCTGAAGTTTTGTCTTCAGAGATTTCTGTTAGCTGGCCCTGTAGAGAAATAATTGATAGCTTTTTGTTTTAACTACATTATCTCTAAGAAAGGACTCAAACAAAGTAACTTCATTCTGTCTCTTCATAACAAGATTTTGGGTTGGAAATGCATGACATGAACTCAAATGGCATGTGAACAGAGTTGAATATTCTTGCTATAGATGGACACTTATGTGGATATGAATTAATGCAAGTGGGCATGTAGGTTTATTTCTGTATTTCTTTATGTCTCACTCAAAATTCTTCTATGCCTATTACAGAATATTTAATACAGTTGGTGCTAGGTGGTCAATTTTTACTTTTCCTTCAGCAATACTGTTTTGAATTCATTCCTTTAAGGTGTTCTCCTCCTCTTCCATGTGTGTTGATGCTTGGTTTTAAAAGTTTGTTAGATGTCTTTACATGACTTGTGCCCATTTTGTGTTCTCTGTAAAAGACCAGCTGCACTAGTGAGACTCAGTAATGTCACTCACCTTTATATAGTCACTTGTCCGAAGTGCCAAAGCACCCTGAAGCCAGTCTCTACCCTGGGCTAGAGCCATAACCAATGATTTGGGCATGTCAAAGCATGGCTAACACTTTACAGATCCTAAGGATAAGAAGCAGGACATATCTTTGTCCTAATGGCCACTGTAGATGGAAGTTTCTGTCCCTCCTGGACTCACAGCCATTTAGTCCCAAAGAAACACTTAGAGGCATATATTGATTATAAACTGTTTGGCCTATTAGCTCAGGCTTATTATTAACTAGCTCTTACTATTTAAATTAACTCATAATTCTTATCTATGTTTAGGCACGTGACTTGGTACCTTTACTCAGTTTAGCCTTTCAACTTGCTTCCTCTGTGTCTGGGTGGCAATTATAGACTGAAACTTTCTTCTTTCCAGAATTCTCCTAGTCTGGTTGTCCCACCTATACTTCCTGCCTTGCTAATGGACAATCAGTGCTTTGTTAAACCAATACAAGTGATAACTCTTTACAGGGTACAACAGCATTATCCCACGGGAGGTCACTGACACTGTGAGAGCCCTGTGGCTCCCATATCATGAGAGCAAAAGAAATAGCTTTAGTTTTTTGCTTACATAACTGTATATTGGAATAGCTCACGGATTCCAAAATTTGTGTTGAAGGCATTACTGATATTCCCCCATGCCCTCATCCTTGGTTTTTATATGATGAGTGTGATAGCAAAGAGAACTAGAGAGACTTTTTTCTCCCTCAGTTGTTGGAGCCTTTGTCTCGTCTAGAAGAGAGTAGTAAGAGAAGCAACATAGCAAACACTGTGGCGTGTTCCTTTAATCTCAGCACTCCAGAGCAGAGGCAGGTGGTTCTGAGGCCAGCCTGGTCTATATAGTGATAGGCCAGTCATAGCTACAGAGAGATATCTTGAAGAAATGGCTTCTAGTCAAAGCCTATCTTTTCCTATCACCTTGTGGAAAATTAGCTAAAGATAAGTCCTAAATATAAGAATGTCATTATTGTCATTATCAAGAATGTTATTATCACACAAATGCTTAGCTCCCTTTTTGTTGCTGTTATTAAGACACTATGAACAAAGCAATTTATAGAAGAAGGAGTTTATTTGGGGCTTACAGTTTTAAAGGGTGAGCCCATGACCATCATACCAGGAAGCATGGCAGCAGACAAGCAAGAATAGTACTGTAGCCGAGAGCTTGCATTTTGATCGTCAAGGACTGAACAGAGAGACATAATTGGAAATGGCTTGAGTTTTTTAAACCTCAAAGACCATTTCCAGTGACAACCTCCTCCAAGAAGACCACACTTCCTAATCTTGCCCAAACAGTTATACCAATTGGGGAGCAAATATTCAGCTCCTTGTGCCTTGCTGACAGGGGGGCATTCCCATCCAAACTACCACAATAGAGTATAAAGAAAATAAATATTGTCTTAGTTACTGGTCTATTAATGTGAAGAGACACCATGACCAAGGTAACTCTTATAAAAGAAAGCATTTATTGGGGGCTTGATTACAGTTTCAGAGGTTTGGTCCTTTATCATCATGGCAGGAAGCAGTCAGGCACAGTGGTAGAGTAGTAGCTGAAAGCTGTACATTTTGATCTACAGGCATCAGGGAGAGAGAGAGTAGATAATTTATGAAATACAGTCTATCACAAAAAAGAATGTAAGATTTCATATGACTATTAACCTTTAGGTATGTTTTCTAGTAAATGCCTTCATGTATACCTGATGTATTTTATATTAGACTTAGTGTGGGATTTTAAAACCTCAAAGCCAATTCACCAGTGCCATGTCTCCTCCAACAAGGCCACATTCTTAATCATTCCCTAAATAGTTCACCAATTAGGGCTGGACATTCAAATATATGGGCTTATGGGAGCTATTCTCATTCAAGCCACCACAATATTAGTCATACTATGCTACTATGCCTGTACTTATGTACATAAATACATAATAATTTCTGTTTCATATAATATACCAAATCTAATGTATTACACACCTGGTATACACAGAAGTCATTTATCAAGAAACACACCTACACTGGAGAAGGTGCACACTTTTAATTCAGCACTCAGGAGGCAGGGTCAGGCAGATCTCTGTGAATTGGGGGCCATCCTGAACTAGAAAGCTAGTTCTAAGACTTCCAAAGCTACACAGAGGAACCCTGTCTCAAAAAATAAAGACAAGAACAAGAACAAAAAGAGAAAGAAAAGAAATACACCTAAAAATGAAGTTATATGAAATGTCACATCCTTTTTTGCAATAGTCTATATTTCCTAAATTACATATTTTGTATATTTATTTCTTTACAGTCATAAGTTGACTAAATAATAGTTCTAACTTTGCTGTGTTGGACCTTCACCACACTCACCTTAATCCTGAACCCCTAGAGCAGATCTCAACCTTCCTGGTGCTGCGACCCTTTAACACAGCTCCTCATGCTGTGGTGACCCCAACCATAAAATATTCACTGCTACTTCATAACTGAAATTTTCTACTTTTTGAATCATAATGTAAATATTTGATATGTGACCCTGCAAAAGATCATTTGACTCTCAAAGGGGTAATGATGTACAGGTTGAGAGCCACTAATCTAGAGACTTACAGGATTTGGGGGAGCCCTATCTTGTTTCTGGACAGGATTCCTGTTGGTTTGGAGAAGTCTTCCTTCCATTGCTTTACCGTTGGCCTTGGAGCTCAGCACATGCTATTTTGTGTGATAAATACTGAATGACATGCCCAGGGTGAGTTAAGGTGAGAAAACGGCCAAAGGTAGAAATACCATGTTTGACCCTTCAGATGGGGGAACCAGAAAAGTGCATTGGATTGGACTCTGACGTTACGACTGTTCTGCAAGAGGTGAGTACTCTGCTTGATGAAAGGTAGATGATAAAATAACATATTTTGCCTTGAAAAACTCTAAATCTGGTCTGTTAAAATATCCTGCCTCTGTGGCTATGACTGAATATAATTAGCTTAAAACCACTTCAGCACAAATATCATTCCATATTTGTGGATGAGAACGTAGTGTAACTATGGATAGCTAATTAGCCTTTGAGGTATTCTAACTACAAATGCAGACTCCAGGCCTCTGAGTCACCCTCATCAAAAGTTCACACTTCAGACTCAGTTACCATCAGTATTTCAAGTATTGCTCTCTAGATCCTCATAACCAAATTCATTAAGTATCCTCTATGGTTGAATTAGAATCCAAATGGGGATTAAGCTTAAGGTTCAGGGTGACTTGCAATATTACACTAATGCCTCCACTGTGGTGTGAAACCAGTTGAAAAAGATGACAGATTTACCATGATACTCCATTATTAAAGGCCCTTCTGGGACCTAGAAATACTTTCCATCTTATAGTGGCCCCTTAGTAGAATGTATTGTTCTCCAAGTCAGTTAAAATTTCGCCTACATGTTCATAAAACAACAACAACACTGGTTGTGTCCTACAGGGGCCTCTCAGGAAAAGAACTCAGCATGTAGCACTAAAACTCACTGGACTCCAAGGAAAGGTTGATGTTTAATGTTTGAGTACATACATGCAGTTTCACTAACAGAAAGAATTCATGGTCCAGTGTCAGTGACCTAAGATGTGTTTCCCCGGACTCACAGCGGCTGGTAGAAGTGCTGTGGATGCCTTTATCTGTTTCTCTCTAGTCACGTTTACAGGCAAGCATGTACAAAGCAGATCATAATCAGGAGCAAAGCATACTTTTAAGAATTACATCATAATTTATGACTATTGTAAACCAGCTATTAATATATATTCAGCAGTCACAGAAGCTAAGCCTATATAAAATGAAGGAATCCTAAATCTACATGAAGAATATGCTCAAATATATCAATATTAGTAAACATGGTAGAAAATATATAACTATTTCAAGTCTTTTGATTATATATTTTATAAACATGAATAGATGTATACATGTATTCAAGTTTGGGGGTATGAATATATAAAACCCTATATCCTTCTGAAAGAGAAGTCACTTTTTACAATATTTATGATATATATCATATAACTGGCTAACCAAAAGTTCAAAACTAGAGATTACAGGTAACATTCTTTTAACATCATAATATAAAGTTAGAAATAAATAATAAAAGTGGAACAAATATACCTAGTAACTAGATAAAGGATGAGGTGATTCATTTCAAAGCTCATGTCCTCATGTGACATAATGCTACAACACTGTGTTTCATAATAAATTTTGCATTGTCCTCAAAAATGTATAATTTTCCTTTCAATGAGGGATTCTATACAAATGACATACAAAACCATCAAACAAATTTAATTTAGCATGCTTATGAATAATTAAGCCAAAAATTCTAGAAAAATGTAACATTTACAAATGCTCAGTTCCCATTAGAAAAGTCCATGGTCTCACTCAGACCAGTGAGATGGTGGTTAAAGGAGTTGCTGCCGTGACTGATCCCCAGGACCCACATGGTAGACGAAAGCTAGCCCATGCCTGTTATTCTCTGACCTATACATGCCTGTCATGCAACATACACCCAAAATAAGTAAATAAATAAATAAATAAATAAATAAATAAATAAATAACAATTTTGAAAGATAAAATGTATGTTCTCCTTAAAACAGAATACTGATCGCTTTTTTGAGGCTTTTTTATTACCTTTATTTTATAGACATGACAAGGATATTCCCATATTGGGTGCTGATACATCAGTATAATTATACCCATATCATTAGATTTTCTGTACATATACGAGGAGGGCAATGATCTAGTTATTTTCCAGGGCATAAGGATAAACTGCTGAAAAGAGCAACAGAGTGGGTTTAAAAACTCTCAGGAAAAAAAAATGGGACTCTGTTCATGTTTATTTTTGTTTCAGCATTGCTGATGGAGTTTTGTTTCAAAAGGTACTAAATGTCAGTGTTATATTGTGATGAAGGAGAAGAAAAGGGATGAGAAGAAAGCTGTTAGTAAACACACAATGCAAACAGCTGTTCCGGCTTCTTCAGAAATAGCCTTAGACAAATTATGGCTCTCAGGTTGTGGGTGGGACTTCCCAGCTTCTGATCTGTGGACTATATGGACATGGTAGTATGTGCTATAGTCACTACTTTAGTTGACAGAGGACTTTTATTTAGAATAAGAAAGCTAGTACTTCTGGTGTCTGTGTGAAATACCGCAGTCCCTTCAGCTAAGAACCTGAGGGCCATTTCTGCCGATCCTGGGTGCGTTCCAAGCTTCCCAGCTGCACAGCTGTAAACTGGAAGCAGCACCTTGTTTCCACGTACTTCATTCAGAGTTCCCCAGGACAGAACTAAATAATACACATGAAGACCAGTAGTAAGGGTGATGTGAAAGGGTGTCTCACTGGATTCCAAACACTAGGAAGTCTCACGGAAGAAGTCCCAAGGTCGGCTACCTGTGGCTAGAGAACAGAATTTGGTAATGTCACTCAGTCCCAGATGGACGCATTCAGCACCTGGAAAGCTGCTGGTAGAATTCTCAGGCAGAGTTCAGGTCAAGGGCTGGGAAGCTAGCAAACCAGGTAGGGAAGGTATTGGGGTCAGTTCCAAAGATGCTCTGAGATGTAAAACACGGGAAGAAAGAAAGCTATGCTGCTAGGAAGGGGGTGTGTGGCACACACTGTTCCTCTGCTTCTTTGTCTTCCCCACAGTTCACCAGGGCCGATATTTCAGACGCACCTAGGGCTTCCCAGTCATTCCTAACTTATGCAAAACTACTTGGGATCCCATTCAGCACAGCAACTGCATCAGTACCTACTGAAGCATAGAGAATCAATAACACTTTACCAGCCATGTGAGTGTCCTTCAAGACAGTCAACTTGACACCTAAAATCAACCATTATAGACACTGACATCAAATTTGAACGATTCATTCAACAAACACTTAAAACACTTGTGAGTGGCCACTGTATTTGAGGCTCTTTGTTGAGTGCTACAAGTCCGAGTGGCTGAAATTGACCAGATTTACAGTTAAACCTTAATGGGAAAGAATAAGAGAGAGGAGGGTGTACTTCAGAGAGGTACAGACGACAGTCTTCTGCATCACATCCCTGCATCATAACATGTGAGTCTTAATTTTGACTGATGGTGCTCATTTGTTCTGTCCTTCCCAGAGGACTTCAGAATGTGGGAAAGCAGAACACTGTAATGTGAAAAACCTGCCCAAGAAATCACCCACCTGAGGGCCTTGCAATCTATTTGAAACAGGAGTAAGGAACCTGGTTCTCCTGTCACTCCTTGCCAAGCTTAGTGGAAGCATAATGAAATGGTTACTCAGCAAATTGGCTGCCATTCTTACTGGAAGACTGTTTGGGAGATGTTTCCAAAATCTAGGTCTTTCTCTTAAAAGCCAAAGAAAAGCAGTGAGAAGGAGCAGAGATGGTAACTAGAACACTGCAAGATGCCCAGAAAATAGCAACCGCAGGGCAGATGTTGCCATCCTGGCTCAGCATCTGTGCTTGCTCTGTCTTAAGCTGGTAATAGGATCTCCAGTTGCATGTATATNATATATATATATATTATACAACATGCATAACTACTGGACTCATACATGGTCACAGATAACAGTTTAGGGGCCTCATCCCTGTGGGATACTAATTCCCGCTCTCTCAGCAGTCATTCATGGGTCACAGTTCTTCATTTAGGAGCTCCCATCTACATTAGCATATCCACTGCTTTGTCATTGTCCAGGTCTTGTTCATACAGCCATATTGTTGAGATTTGGTCTGTTTCCTGCTCTAGAGGTGATGGAGCCTGGGAGAGTGGGGCTGAGAAGTGAAGCAGACTCAAGCTGCACATGACAGCCAAGTTTATTCAGAGCATTGGACAATTTATACTCTGAGTGCTAAGCAAGGTCAGTAAAGTTCTCATGAGTGTAAGCTGCATACTATCACAAGGACATGCTGCATGTGGCAAAAATCTGTTTTTTCCATACAGGCATAATTGAATAACAACAGGAAGCAATATGAATAACCTATAGTAAGCTCACTCCTAATTCATACACCTGGGAGGGGAATGGAACCACACTCCAAGAACAATTCCACCTTTTGAAGAAACTGAAGGCACAAGACTTTTGTTTCCTTGGCATGTTCTCACAGGCACTCAGAATTTTCCTCACTCGGCTCCATTCTTGGACTGTGTTCCAACAGCTGTCACATCCACAAGATACAAGCTTACAGCAGACTTCTTAGTCCTTTTGCTCTTGCCATTTTCAGCCCCATCTTCCACGATGCTCCTTGAGCCTTAGGCGCAGGGATTGTATTGAAGAAGTTGTCACTGGGGCTAGGCTCCATGGTCAGTTAGTCTCTGCAGTTTGACTAGTTATGGTTTTCTGTAATGGTCTCAGTCTACTGCAAAAAAAAAAACTGGCTTTTTCTTTCTTGTTGTTACTTTTAATTTTAAAATATCATTTACTGATATCTTATCTTTCCTTAACTCTTATTCTCCTGACCATGGTAACTTTCCCTTTCAAGAGCTCCCAGGTTTCAGGTAGAGCATTATGTTTAAAAGTTTGTGCTTCAGTTCATTGAATGAAATTCAGATTGTACCACATGGGCACTTATTAATGATTTTTGCATGGGGTTGTAGTTTGACTTTATAAGTAGTTGATATCATCTCTATCTGCTAATTTATCTTTCTGCAAATGAGTGAAGGAAATATGTTATGTAACTTTTCACTTATCAAAACCCCAGAAGTTCAATTTCCTCTGCCCACTGAGGCTTAATTGTCATTGGTTTTCCAAATACAAAAATAAAAATTATTTTCTGAAATGACTGAAAAGCAGAGAACCCCAAGACTATTACTGGGTTAGTAATGAAAACTTTACAAGAAGTGTGTTTTCAGAACATGACTGATTATGTACATTTAAGTAAAAATATTGTCCCCTTTTTGTACATCTTTACAAGTCACTTGGCTTCATAAGTATTTGAAAACCTTTTGTCAGGATATTCTGTAAAAAGTTCTTTCAAAAATATTCCATTGAAAGTTCTGTGACTTATGTCTTTGGGTGATAATCACAAGCACTTTAGTGTGAATTGGGCATTTCTATGTGTTTGAGGAAGCTTGTCTGAAACTAGATGAGTTTTGATTCAAGTCCTTTGGTCTTTATTCTGAAGAATAAAGTATCAAGGATCAAGCAGCCCATGAAGTAATGAGTTACAGATCTAAACAGAGTTCTCAACAGAAATCAAAATACCCAAGAAACACCCCAAAGTGATATTTAACAATTAGGGAAAAGCAAATTAAAACAACTTTGGGATTTCATCTCGCCCCAGTCAAAATTATTAAGATCCACAAACAGCTAACTATAAATGCTGGTGAGGGTGTTGAGAAAAGGAAACCTTCATTCATTGTTTGTGGAAATCCAAATTTGTGCGGCCACTCCAGAAATCAGCATTGAGAATCCTCAAAGTGTCAAAATAAATCTACAGAATACTCAGCTATACCAGTCTTTGGCATGTGTCAAGGACTTGACATTCTCCTCCATAGATGGTTACTCAGTCATGATCATTGACACCCTAAAATAACCTACATTTAGGAAACAACCTAAATGTCATTCAACAGGTGAATGAATAAGAATGTGGTATATAAATAATGGATTGGCAAACTGTCAATGAATCCTGAAACCAGTTTAAAGTTGGAGATTAAAGTACCCACAGGTATATGGCAGAAGCAAATATAAATATTTTTTTCAGAGGAAAATAACATCACATAGGTCTCAAATTATTTCTACAAGTTTTTTATGATTCAAATAAAGCATCTGGAACTAAATCATTCACAATAAGACACTGAGAATGTACTGCAATGCAGGTGAAGAAGCAGAAGCTGTAAGCAATCAGACACTGTGCATGGACCATGCTTTTGTACTAATGAATGTTACATGGAGTGCAGGCCCTTTGTTCTGTCCTGGCTGCCCAGCTAGCTTACACCTGAAATAATCACACAGAAACTGTATTCATTAAAACACTGCTTTGCCCATTAATTTTAGCCTCTTATTGGTTAACTCTCACATCTTGATTTAACCCATTTCTAATAATCT
>LOEQ01006772.1:98788-113219 GCA_001685075.1 Bramus lutescens | reverse complement strand
ACTGGACTGAGCTCCAAAGGTCCAAATGAGGAGCAGAAGGAGGGAGATCATGAGTATGGAAGTCAGGACCGTGAGGGGTGTGCCCACCTACTGACATAATGGGGCTTTTATATAAGACTGTTTCAGCAAATGAGTGTATAGAACAATTATAGTATTTACTAATAGTGGAATACTATGGAGACATAAAATTTCATGAAACATTGATATTTACCAATATGGATGGCCTTCCAAACAAGTAAATGAAGGAAGCCAGACACAAGTGGTCCCATATCTTTGATTTCATGTCTCAGGGAAAGTTCAGAGGGAGAGAATGTTACATGAATGTGAATTCCATTTTGAGTGGTGAAACATAATATTATAATTTTACACTTTATAATATTTTTCACTACAGTTGTGTGCTTTATGTGTGTGCATATATAATTTACACATATGGATGCCCTATATGGATCAAGATATGAGCTCATGAATGCCAAATAAAGACAATATATTGTATGTTTTTATGATGAAGTATAGTTGAGTAAAAATATAAAAAATGTAAAAAATGTACAATTGTTAACACTTATTTGGGAAAAGTAGTTACCACAGGAAGAAGAGGTACCAGGCTTTGACATGTTCACAGAAGGATACTATAATTATTTTAGTGATTGCATCTAAAAATTATGTAGAGAAATTTAAGATTCTGAATGGCAGCATGATACTCACATGAGAGATTCTAATATAATTGCAGATTTTTCTGTATAATTAAAAGATTTATGATACTTGTTTAACATGTTGAATAATTTTGAAATAATAAGCGATATTTAAAATATTTATAATAGCTGATCATGTAATCTTGTACTTGCACCAATTTTGGGATCTACAAGCCAAAGACATAAAAGATCTCGGGCAGAAAAGAAGTGATAAAACAGTGTCAGAGTTAAAACACATTTTGTTCTAATAAATCTATTTCTTCTCCTTTCAAGGAGTACTCATGTTGAAAAGAATGCTTGCCTGCTTCCTGGCCATCTAAGAATGCCTATTTCCATGCCTCCCCTACTACAATAATCTGCCTTTTGGTCCCAGTTGTTGAACATATGTGCTGTCTCCTGGAATTCCTAAGTTCCCCATTGAGAGCTGCTTCCTGGATGTGCATCTTCTATAGCTCCTGGTTATCCATACCTACATATTTTACTTTAGGGTTTCAAGGTAAAGAACAGTTAGAAAATCATGTAAGATTTAGGATGCAGTTAGTTTGGACTTCAGATTGGGTTTGCAATATTTTTAAAATAATATATATTGTAAGATTTTCATATAAGATGGGAAACCTTCCATGCAACTTGAACATGTTGGTAAGATTGAAGGAAAGAAAGAAAAGTGTTTCGGTGCATATGTGTTTGTGTGTGTGTGTATGTCTGTATGTATATAACCTCGCTGCCTATTTAGTACAATGCATCCTCCCTTTTCTTTGTTGACAACTCAATGTGATGATTTTATTGTTTTTTTTTTTATTCTTGGAGATCAGAGCCATTTTAGAGTCAGGGAAGAAAATCATTCTGATAAGCTATTTATGAACTCACATTTATTCTTTGCCCATGTATAGTAGTTGTAATAAGAATATATTTCATTATGACATTATCACATATGTACATTATGTAAAATTCCTATTTTCCCATTGATCCCCTCTTCTTCCTTTTTCTGGTAACATGGATCAGCGATGAGTCTCGGCAGGTATGACTGTGCAACTTTATGTGAAATTCTCTGAGAAAACCTTACATCAGCACCAGTGTACCTACAAACTTGGATAGTTACAATGCAATTTGAAGGGTGCTCTATGTCTGCTTTTTTTTCCTGTCTTCATAATATCTCTCCTAATAAAATACCTGAAGGAGTTATCAAGGAAAAGTAAAGAGAAAGGGAGAAAACACAGTTTAGAGGAAAAGTAGATGTATAGGAAAATGTGCTTTGGGTGAAAGTAGGTGAGTCTTTGATATTTGAAAATTTATTTTTAATATATCTCACAAAATGATACCTCACAACATTATAGTGAGTTTAACAAAGTATTGTTACAGAAATAGGTAAATTAAATGTAGAAAATTTACATTCCCTGTGTTTGTGAGATTATGGTTCCTCTCATGCAGGGCAACTCACCAGGGATACAGGTATGGATGTACTGGAAAACTTATACACGTAGAGAAATGAGTGTGCTTGCAGTTAGATTAAGCTTATAAAATTTCTTCATAAGAAAAATATGCCAGATTCAACATGCCTGTCTCATATGAAAAACATTCATGATTCATGGAACTAGTAGGCTCATAGTATATATTCGATATATATTAGATAACTGGAAAGAGATAGTACCTATAGCCATGTTGAGATTATATGAAATAAAAATAAATGATTGCTTATTGTTTTGGACAAAAGTATATCTATTTATAAACATCCCTTCTTATTGTTTCTTCTCTTCTTCCTTTTGTATCTGACCTGGTATTTTACCCAGAGAGTGTGATTCTGAAATTAGCCCCTGACTTCCCTTACTTCTACAACATTAAGTACTTCCTGAATGTCAAGAAAAAGAAAACTTGTCATTTGAAAAGAAAAAGGAATAAGGAATATTATTATAAAAATGGAGAAAAAAGCTTTTAAAAATAAAAATATCAGAAGCAAATTTACTAAATTTCCATTAAAGTTCAACAAGTTCATTAAATTTTACAAATATGTTTAGTAAATATATTGATGATGAACATCAAAGGGTTTTATATATACTTCCATATTAGTAGTGTAAAATGTCAGTTTTACAGCATGTATTAACACATGAGAGAAACAATTTTTAAGTATGTTTTCTCCACATTAACTAGAAATATTTTCCTCATAAATGCAAAGACAGTGATTATTCCATTTTCATCACTATGATTACCTCTCTTTAAATGACTCAGATGGGTTCCCAGAGATCCAGTCCATGACCCATGCCATCCTGGCTGATGGCTTGTCCTGGCAGTCTCCGTCACAAACAATAAACTTCCAGTTCTCAGGTGGAAGTCTCATCATTCAGAAGAATAGCCCTTTTCCCAGTAATTGCAAACTTTAGCTGCTCGGGTGCATACTACATCAGGCACAAAAAAAGTGCAGAACACAACCAAAAGAACAGAGACCCTCTGCTGTACCAAAGGCCAAGCTATCCAACAAAGGGACAGCACCAAACTTGGACAGAGATTCCATACTAGATAAGAGATGATATTGGCCACCAGAAATGCAGGCCACAAAGATCAGAAAACAAAAGAAGAAACAGAACCACAGAACAAAACACCCATTCAAAAATAACAAACTCAGAAATCAGTACATAAACCTAATCATCTCAAGCCCAGATGCCTAAACACTAGTGTAAGAATACATGAACAACATCTAGAGTAATATGACACTACAATAACCCAGATATTCTCTGACAGAAATATCTGAATATTCCAACACAGCTGAAAAACAAGAGAGTGACCTTAAACAACTTTATAAAGATGATAGAGATCCTTTAAAAGTAAATGAAGAACTCTCAGTTTGAAAACTGAGGAAAATAAACCAAAATATTGGAGGAAATCAATAAATCACTTAAAGAATGCCAAGAAAACCAATAAAAGTATAAAACAAACAAACAAAAGAAGAAGATAACTATTAAGACCAGAAAATCAAAATAGAAGCAATAAAGAAAACACAGACTGAGGGCTATCAGAAATAAAATATCTAGGGAAGCAAATAGCAACTACCAATGCAAGCATCACCAACAGAATACAAGAGGTAAAATACAACAGAAGAAATATATTTATAGAACAAAGAAAATGCTACATGTTTAAACTTTTAACAGAAAGAGTCCAGAAAATCTGTGACACCATGAAAAGACCAAATCTAAGAAAAATTGCAGTAGATGAAGGAGAAGAATGGAGTGAAATCACGATCCATATTTCTGTTGAAATAAACACACCTCTACTCAAAGGTAGACAGTAGCTCTAAGTAAAGGACTAATAAATGTTTTTATATTCAAACAGATAGAAGCAAGCTTGAATTGCTATTTTAATATCTAACAAAATAGACTTCAAATCAAAATTCTTCAAAAGATATAAGAAGAGCATTTTATATGTATTAAAGGAAAAATCCACCAGGATACTGTCTCAATTATGAACATCTATTCCCAAATGCGAGAGAAACCACATTTATAAAAGACAACTTACTGAAGCTTAAATTACACATCAAACATCTCATATTAATAGCTGGAGACTTCAGCACTCCACTCTCACCAATGGGCACATTGTCAAGACAGAAACTAAACAAGAAATAATGCAACTAACAGACATTATGATTCAAAGGACCTAATGGGAATCTACAGAACATTTTACCAAACACAAAATAATACACCTTCTTCTCTACACATCTTGGAATTCTCTCCAAATTGAAGATATAATCTACCACAAAGAAAGTCTCAAGAGTTAGAAGAAAAATTGAAATAACAACCTGTATCTTATCAGATCACCAGGAAGTAAAGCTGGAGTTCAATCAGAACACAAGCTACAGAAAGTCTATCAATTCATTGAAATTGAGCAACTCTCAAGTGAATTACCACTGGGTCAAGGAAGAACTGAAGATAGAAATTAAGGACTTTTAGAATTCAACAAAAATGAATATACAACATCCCCAAACATATGTGACACAATGAAAGTAGTGTTAAAAGTTCATAGCACTTAGTGCTTCATAAAGAAATGGGAGAAAATCCACACTAGTGATTTATCAACATCCTTGAAGCTCTAGATCAAGCAGAAGCAAAGTACATAGGAAAAGTAGATGGTAAGTAATAATAAATCTGAGTAAGGACTGAAATCCATGAAACAGAAGCAAGGAGAACAATGCAAAGAATCAATGAAGCAAGGAGGTTCATTTTTTTTTTGAGAAAATCAATAAGAGCAAAAGCTTATCCAAACTTACAAAATATGGAGAGACACTCCAAATTAACAAAATCAAAACAAAAAGGGGAACATAACAACAGACACTTAGCAATTAAAAAAAGTTCAGAAAAACAATTTAAATAGAACTGCAAACCCTGATTTAATAGAAGCAGTCATTAAATGTCTCCAAACCAAGAAGAGTACAGGCCCAGATGGGATCAAGTCAGATTTCTACCAGGCATTTAAATAAGAGATAATACTAATGCTTCTCAAATTATTACACGAAATAGAAATAAAAGGAAATTTGCCAAATTCATTTCGTGAGACCACCATCACCTTGATACCAAAAATATTCGACAATGAAAGAATATTGTAGACCAATTTCCCCCATTGATATAGATGCAAAAATATTCATTAAAATTCTCACAATCTAAAGCCAGGAACATATCGAAAAGATCATCACAGAAAATCAAGTAGACTTCAGAGATGCTGGTTCAACATTTGAAAATTTATCAAGGTAATGCACTGTATAAACAAGTACAAAAAAGACCTGTCTGAGAAGAGCTTCAAGTCTTTGAAGGAAGAAATTGGAGAATATATCAGAAGATGGAAAGATTTCCCATGCTCATGGATCTGTAGGATCAAATTAGTAAAAATGCCCATCATTCCAAAAGCAATCTACAGGTTCAATGCAATCCCCATCAAAACTTAAACACAATTCTTTACAGACCATGAAACAAAGATGCTTAACTTCAAAACAATATAAAACATAACAAAACAGACGAAACAAAATGAATGGGTAGCTATAACAGTCCTATCTAAATATTAGCTTCAGGAGGTATCATCATCTTTGAGTTCAAGCTCTACTACAGAGCAGTAGTATTAAGCTGAATGACATTGTCATAAAAAAAAAAACCAGGATAGTACAGAATCAAAGAATTGAGGATACAAAAGTAAATCCACGCACTTATGGACACCTGATTTTTACCAAACAACCCAAAGTGATACAATGGAAAAAAGAAAGCATCTTCAACAGATGATGCTAGTCTAGCTGGAGAATGGTATGGAGAAGAATGCAAATATATGTATATCTACCATCCTGCACCTAACTCAAGTCCAAGTGGATCACAGATCTAAATATAAAACCAGATCTGAACCTGATGAAAAAGAAATTAGGGAATAGCCTTGAAAGCATTGGTGTGGGAGATAACTTCCTAAATAGAATACCAGTAGCACAGACACTAAGATCAATAATAAATACAATGAAATCAAACCATCCAAATAAAAATTTTGTACACAAACAGAGAATTCTCAGCAGAGGAATTTCAAATGTCTTAGAAACTTGTAAAAGAATGTTCAACATCTTTAACCATCAGGGGATTACAAATCAAAATGACTGAGATTTCATTTTACATCTACAGAATAGCTAAAATGAAAAAAAACATAAATTGCAACTTATGCAGAAAATATATGGAACAAGGAGAAAATTCGTCCATTGCTGGTTGGAGTGTAAACTTGTACAGTCACTTTGGAAAGCAATGACTCAATCTACCTCAAGATCCAGCTATAATGCTCTTGAGCTTATACCCAAAGGGTACTCAACCCCACCACAAGGACACTTGCTAAACTGTGTTCATAGAAAACTTCAATGTAATAGACAGAACCAGAAAACAACCAAGATGCCCCTCAACCTAAGGATGGAGAAAAGAAACATGGTGCATTTACACAATGGAGTATTACTCAACTGCTAAAAACAATGACATCATGAAATTTTCAAATAATTTATAGAACTAGAAATGATCATCCTGAATGAAGTAACTCAGAACCAGAAGGACAGAGTATGCATTCACTTGTAAGTGGTTATTAGCCATAAAGCAAAGGATAACCATGCTATATTTCACAGACTCAACAAAGCTAAGTAACAAGGAGTGCTCAGGAGGAGGTATGCATGAATCTCACAGTGAACGGAAGATAGAATAGGCATTGCCACTAAGTGAGTGGTGGTATAAGGATAGAGTTGTGTGGATGAAAACAGGCAGGATCAGGTACAGGAAAGATGGAGAGAGAGACAACAAAAATGTAGGGGCATCTGTAAGGTAGAAACTTAATGAAATGGAAACTCCAAGCAGTCTATGAAGGTGACCCTAGCTCCGAGCTATAAGGGATATGAAACCTGAGCCAGCCATCTGTAACCAGGCAAAATTTCCAGTGCAGAGTTTGGGGCACGAAACAACTATAAAACCTTCCACCTACCATTTATACTGCCTAAAAGATATGCTGGGGTACAGGTGGTACAGATATTTTGGGAGTGAGCAGTCAATAAATGTCCCACCTTACCGTGATACCCATACCATGAGAAGGAGCTCACCTCAAGGGACTGGACCCAGAAGCAGGTTAGCCCAGAGACCTAGGATAGAATCAAGAGTGACTGGCAAAAGAAAAAAAGTCAATGAAATTATTCCTAATGATATTCTGATATACTCATAAATTGGTGCCTAGCCCAACTGTTGTCATAGCAGCCTCACCTAGCAACTGATGTAAAAGGATGTAAATGCCCACAGCCAAACCTTAGGCAGACGTTGAAGAATCCTGTGAAAGAGGGCATGGAGGGATTGTAGGAGTCAGTGGGGTCAAGGACACCACAACAAAACCCAGAGAATTAACAAACCCATGCTCATAGGTGCTCACAGAAACAACTGGCAACAATGGAGACGGCATGGGACTGAACTGGATCCTCTGCACATATGGGTCCTGTTGTGTAGCTCGGTGCTCTTGTGTGACTCCTAGCAGTGGTATCAGGGTGTATCTCTGCACCTGTCGCCTGCTTCGGTTTCTCTTTTCTCTTACTGGTTTGCCTCATCCAGCTTTAATAAGAGAGAAGGTGTCTAGTCTCAGTGAAATTTAATATGCCATTACTGGCTGATAACTGGGGTGGTGGGCAGGCATTTTCTGAAGAGAAACAGAATGAGAAGTAAATTGGGGAAACCAACTGGGAGTAGAGGAGAGAGAGGAAAGGGTAAAAAACAAAAACAAAATAAACAAACAACATTAAAATGATTCGAGTGAGGAAATGGATAAAATCTTACTTCATGAGCCCTTTTGTCCACTTGCTGTGACACATGGGAGGAATTTAGACGATTTTATAAGTCTTTATTCTAGATGGTCTGGAGAAGAATACTTTTTCTTTGCTCATAATATAATCCATTTAGATATGTTGTCTAAAGATGAGAATGTGTTATTGATGACTGTGATAGAAGAGTGAAAAAAATCAATGTTTATGTGACAAACCTTACGGCTTAGTAAGCAACAGTAGCAATTCAAGTCCAATTCAGAGGATTTACATGGTTCATATATTTTTACTGGATGCTTAGGGGTCATTGCAAGGTACTGTGGGAAGCAATGTGGGACTCCTTTCTCTTAAGAAATGCGAAATTTAATAAACTATGATGCATAGATAAAAATTATATTTTTTCACTGTTTAAGAAACATTGAAATGGTTAGTAAGAGATGTGTTTGAGAGAGTGCTGCCAACAAATCATTAAACTGTAAGGAAGACAGCAGCCCAGAGTTTCAGTCAAAGCATCTGGCTTCTGATTGCAACGCTTCCCTTTAGTCTGATGTATTTGGTTTTCTACTTCCCTCTTCTTTCTACAAGCTAGAAATGAGTAAATTCACATCCCTAGCAGTGGGTCCTTGCTCCTAGCATATACATAGTATGACAGTTTTCATCCAGAACCTTAATGTTACAGTAACACAGTCTTCCTCATATACATTTCTGTGGCAATTTGTATTTGCTTTGTGCGTATCAGAGAATACTCACGGTATCAGAACATCTCTGTTTGAAGGGTTCTTAAAAATTCTGCTCATGTCACACCAGACTGATTTTCTTCTTTTCTGAATGGTTGAACTGAAGAAAAACAGCATAATTATAGAAAATATTCTCTGCAGAGACTATTTAACAAGCTGTCATTAAGCACACTGCTCAGGTTACTGATTCAGGTGTACAGAGCTAGACAGCCTATTTTAACCTAATGCTATCATTAGCCTCTGATAATATAATTTATAAGACATTTAAGAGGCCAATAAAAAGCAAGTTCCTAAAAGAATTCATAAATTTCTTTTCTTAAAACGCCGTTTGCTCTGAGAAACTTACCATTGACCACGGTATTAGTGGTGAGTATTCTGTCCATCAACAAGTTTGTAATTCACGTAGCAACTAATGATTATAAAGCATCTGACAATGACAAGCAATTATAATAATTGCAGACTTTTATGTGTGGAACTGCATTCAGGCTGTGTGATAATAAAATAAAGCTATAATTTGAAGTAATATTTAACATTTTTATGCAGTTGAAAATTGCACTTCTGATTTGAAAAAAATTGCAAAATCGCATTTCTATGTGGCTGAATTTAAATGTATCTGTGCTGCCACATGGCTTCCAATTTAATGATCATTTCTTGAAAACACAATCAGAATCAGTTGAGCAGAAGAATAAGAATGTGTTTGCATGTGGAATCTTCTCAGAGACAATAGTATTTAAGCAGGAAAAGGCAATATTCTGGTCTCAGTTGCTGGGAGAGCTGTGAAGTCTGTTATTTAGACAAATACTAGAAAGTTGTTATTTTACAGCATGTAATAAATACATAATATAATTGAGTAACTTTTCTCAGGCAATTACTATTGAATAAATGTGTAGGTCCTACAAGATGACTCAGTGAGCAAAGGTGCTTATGGCCACATCTGAAATTCAATACCCAGGAAAAACATGGTGGAAGGAGAGAATCAGCTCCCTCAAGTTGTCCTCTGAATTCTACACACAATCCCTTGCATTCAAGTTCACACACATGTACAGTCTCACATAAAAACACAATGTATATATATATTTACAAAAACTATTATGTTGAAAAATCAAGAGAAATTTCTTATAAAATTAGTCAATTTAAAGCATCTTTGGTCACACAAATTTAACAGAAGAATTTTTAAATAATTTGTTCAGTTAATCCTGCTAAGCTAATATATTCTGTTCTCAAACAACTGATAGTCTTTCCAGATAAAAGATGGACCCAAGAGGTAGGGAGAACAACATTCCTCATGACCCAGAAATACCACTTTTGGGTATATATCCAAAGGATGCTCAATCGTGCCAAAAGGATATATGCTCAGCTATGTTCATAGCAGCATTGTTTGTCATAACCAGAACCTGGAAACAACCTAAATGCCCCTCGACTGAAGAATGGATAAGGAAAATGTGGTACATTTACACAATGAAGTACTACACTGCAAAAAAAAAAATAATGACATCTTGAAATTTGCTGTCAAATGGATAGATCTAGAAAACATCATATTGACTCAGGTAACTCAGACCAAGAAAGACAAATATCATATGTACTCACTCATAAGTAACTTTTAGACATAAAAGCAAAGAAATCCAGCCTACAATTCACAATCCCAGAGAACCTAGAAAACAATGAAGACCCTAAGAGAGATATACATGAATCTAATCTACATGGGAAGTAGAAAAAGACAAGATCTCTTGAGTAAATTGGGAGCATGGGGACCATGGAAGTGGGTTGAAGGGAGGAGAGAGGAAGGGAGGGAGTAGAGAAAAAGTATAGCTCAATAAAATCAATTAAAAAAGGAAATAAAAAGACTGACTCATTTCCATAAAGAATTCCATTTTTAAGATTGTCTTAGAACTTATTTTCTTTTTAATTCGAGAGCAGCATTCTTACTGAAGAACCTAGGATAACTTTAGCCTACATATATCTATAGAGGGGAAATACAACTGCTTTTCACCTATAAAACAGGGCCAGTTCTCAAGAACGGCTTCTTAAGGCATGCCTAGATATTGCCATATAGCATTGCTGAATGGTGGGTAGGACCTCTTAGTCCCAGACTGGCTGCTCCTTTTTATTTTAAACACTCTAAAACTTTGTTTCCAGGTGGAATAGCACTGTGTTGTACCAGCTGCTGTGCTCCCGTTCCTGTACACAAGGAGCTTTGAAATGAGGCTTCTGAGGTGACTCCACTGCCTAACATCCAGGGAGCTGCAGAGAGGGACAGTGTGGCAATTGTTAAATGACGACGTCACATTGGCTCCTAACATCATTAAGACATTTCTAACATTTGGAAAAATACACATTCTTGAGAATATCTATTTCTGTCCATGTAAACTACAGGTTAAAATATTTAAAAATACTGCTTTGTATAGGATTGAAATGTGACACATCCCAAACTTGGAAAAGACACCATATATCTGATACAAACAGTCATTTTTCTGCGAGACATTTAATTAGAGAGTGCATTTTTCTCAAAGATGTAAGCTTGGCCTCACTTTAGATGATACTAGGCAAGGCCAAGTGTATATTGATTTTAGGGGATTTATTCAGTTTTTAGTAGTCCCAGAGTCTGATATATTTTCACTAATCCAACTTTAGAAGGTAGCATATATTTTGGAAGCAAGTTCACACTCATTTATGATTCTGTGGAAGCATACACTCACTGCATTCACTAAGATTTTCTACTAGATTATTTTAAAAGTATAATGGATTGCATTCAAGAGAAGAGAAGAATGTAAAACAATACAGTATCTACTGGTCTAAACCAGTTTAATTTCATATGAACTACCTTTCTGCTGCCTGCCCTTGTTTCTGCTCCTTGAAGGTTAATTCTCACTAAAAATACAAACGCAAATATTTACTTTTGTTTTCTTTGGATTAAAACGACAATTTCTAAAGGGCATTTCATATTCAGAAATAATATTGAGTGTGACCTTAGGAAATGCCTCAATTTAGTGGTTTTCTTTGTGTTTATTCATTTCTGTTTATTACTCAGTGTGGTGCTGGTTTTCCTGCTTTAAATTCACCCAAGGAGAAAGTACAGGAGAATATTTTTGCTATCCACATACATATTTCAGATAAATATATAAAGACACATTGCTTAGCACTGTCTCTAAGTCTAAAAAGACAATTTCAATGTCTAATTGAAACCATTTGCAGTTTCACTTGGGAATTTTTCAAACTACTATATATATAATCCTAATTTTATTTATATTTATGTGTCATTATTTACTATACTTTAAATGCAGCTGAGACTTCTGTAAGGTTTACAGGGCTTGCCGGACCTACTCATGGTCCACCTACCATCTCATTTCTTACACTGTATATAGTGCTCACTACTCCTCAGTCACATTGGTACCTGAAAGTTCACAGACAGATGAGCTTGACATTCCACTTGCTCTTGTACGTCCTGTCACTATTTTAACTGATCATTCAGTCACCTTATTAATTCAACCTACATCAGCTGTGGCATGAATCAGAAGTTCAGACTTCTTTACAAAAGTCATTTTCCCATAGAGGTGTTCTGGGGCCACTTTGTTTAAGGTGGCATTCTCATTCACTATAATATCAGAACAGACATGAGAGAAATACATTTGCTCTTTTCTGCCCCCACAGATGCAAGGAAAATGTTTACACACAGGGATGGATTACACACACACACACACTGAAGGCTCTCAGTGCCCTTAGTGGTTCATTGTTTTCCATATAAAGTGAATAGAGCAGATCTCTGTTGGATCCAGGTAAATGTGGAGCCCCAAGTTACTGCATTTCTTGATAGGAATATTCTCTGAGTTATAGATTAAGCAGCGGGTAAGGACTGCAGCTGACTTTATGAGGTAGTAAGAGACAGTTCAAAATGGTTCGACTCACCAGTCTGTACACAAAAGGTCCAAATTATGTTACCCAGTTCTAGAGGATAGAATTCCTACTGAAGGTCACAGAAATGATTCCAGATAACTCAGGTGATTGTGAGTGCTTGGCTTCTAGAATATTTCTTAAATCCTTATTAAGTCCCAGCATGCAAATAAAGCAAACATCACTTTTTATGTATAGCTCATGCATCTAGTGAAGAAAGACAGAGAGTAAATGCCTTATAACATAAAGAATTGTAACATACATTAGCAGGTAGCTGTAAACAGAGACTGCAATTTTGTTTCCTGGCTGCTGCGACCTAAATAATTACACAAAAACTATTTTAATTACAACACTGTTTTACTAATGGATTGGGCATATTTCTAGTTAACTCTTTCATCTTAAATTAACCCATTTCTATTAGTCTATGTATTGCTACATGATTGCGGCACTGCCTCATTTTCTTCAAGTCTTGTTTTCTTGGAGGCTAGTTGGTGTCTGACCTGACTACAACATCTTTTTCTTTGTATCTTTGCTCAAATTTTAAATCTGGCTTTAATCTACTAAGCCATTGGCCATAACAGCTTTATTCATTAGTCAAAAAAATCAGCACATATACAGAAGTACATCCATCCCACATCAGGTAGTACATATCTTTGAGGAGTTTAATGGTATCAAGTCCTTGAACACAAGGAGAGAAACTCTCTAATACCCTTATTCTTGAGAGGGTTGGCCTTTCCATTCTAATGATCTACTGTCCATTTTAAATACCCTACACTTGTATTCAACAATCTATTAGAAATTTCTTGGTTGAGCACGCCATGGGTAGAAGCCAGTAAGCAACTCCCCTCCATGGCCTCTACATAACCTCCTGCCTCCAGAATCCTGCCCTGTCAACGTTCCTCTCTTGACTTCCTTTTTTTTTTCTTTTTTCTTTTTTGATGGGTGCAGTGAACTTTATTATTGGTATTCAAGAGAGTAGAGCTCCTTGAGCCCCTCCTGTTATTCTGGCTGCTGAGCAGTCCCTGTCCTGTCTTCTGACTTCTTTATGTGACGAACTTGGATATGGATGTATAGATCAAATAAACCTGTTCTTCCCCCAAAAATGTTTTTGGTGAATGGAATTAGAAAAAATGTACACCAATTGCATCAAAGCACTCCTACAAATAATGTTCTTTGCTGACGTACTTTACAAATACATCAGTAGCTGAGGGATACTGAGAATCCTACAGTGGGCACTCTCCTCTTCATGAGAGTTGCGCTTGTATTCTTTCCCTTTTGAGACACAGTCTTCACATGTACTCTAGCTGTCACGGAACTCCTGACGAAGGCCATCCTAACCTCAAACTCACAGAAATCCACAAGCTCAGTCTCTTGTGCTAGCATTAAATGTGAAGTCCATCATGCCTGGACCTGTGCTTTTACTTTGACGTTGTGATACCAAGTGATACTCACGCACCCCATGTACTAAATAGCACTTTCATTCCAACTCCAGAGTACATGATCATTAAGGCTTTTTATCAAATACAGAAGCTTTAAGTTGGAATATATCACATACTGATCATAAGTAGTTACAAAATAGGTGTTAGTAAAATAAAAATATTAAAAATAAATTTATTTTGAATTAATATATTCATAAAATTCACCATAAAGTGAAATATATCACACATAAAACTGAAAGACAAGAACTACCCTTGGCACATAGTGTGGGAAATTCTGGTCTGAAGATTGACTATACAAAATTCAAGTGCTACTCAGTGGTAAAAAACAATGACATCTTGAACTTTGCATGCAAATGGATGGAAATAGAAAACACTATACTAAGTGAGGTAACCCAT
>LOEQ01006772.1:71481-82622 GCA_001685075.1 Bramus lutescens | reverse complement strand
TGTGTGTGTGTGTGTGTGTGGTGTGTGTGTGGTGTGTGTGTGTAGAATTCCTTTTCAAGCTCTCTCAGGATTTTAAATGGATTTAGTTGAACAGGTTGGCACCAATTTGTTGTTGGAAGTCAAATTCATGTGGGAGGCTGCTCCTTTGTTTCCTGGCCTCCCAGACTCCCAAAATAATCACACAGAAACTATACTATTTGCAATACTATTTAGTAAAGAGGTAAATCATATTTTTATCTAGCACTTTTGTCCTAAACTAACCCATCTCCGCTAATCTGTGCATCACCATGAGGTTGTCTCTCAAGCAGGCTCAGGTGGAGGGATCTGTCTACTTCAGGCAGCTACCTACTCTCTCTATATATATATCTTCTTCAGCCTGGCTTTACTCTGTTAAGCCATTGGCTTAAAGCAGTTTTTTTTATTAACCAATAGCAATAAAACATATTTATGGCCAACATCACCTCCCACATCAGTGGAATATACTCAGGGGATTTTAGGTCAAATGGTATGCCTTTGAAAAAAATTGTATTTAACAGCCATCCTCCTTTTTATCTTTTTTTCTTGATATTAGCTGATCATTGTTTGCTTGTCATATACACTTTCCACCATTGACATTGGGTACACCACCAATGGCCTTAGAGAAACAGACTAATCTGATGATACCTTGGAAATCCCACACTATTAGCCAAAATAAGCCTTTTGTCAACTAACTAGCTGTGATATTTTCATGCTTAATCAGAGCCTTGAAAATAATTTAAAATTCATATAAATCTACTAGTTTCCCAAGTTATTTTTATTGCTTATGAACTTATATCATTGTATGGTTTTGAAAAATGTGTAATGATCAAGGTATCTTCAATGGACCATGAAGATAAATTGCTATTCTTTAAACATAAAAGCAAACAATTCACTGTTTTTATAACAGAAATTTTAAAAGGGCTTTGCCAGAACTATATCTACAAACTAAAGGCTATATTGCACATTGATTCATTCATCCCTGTGTGCATCTGTAAGATATTCTTCAGGCCATAACTTCAATAGATTTATGTTAGCCTGATGTCATCTGCCACAGTACATTTATTTACTGACAGATTATTTAAGATATGAAATACCACTTCATCATTTGAACACTTACTTTGGGCACTAATCTCTACAATTCATGTACTGATGAGTTATTGCTTCCTTTTTTATGATTTTAGGCAAAGTACAAGGGAGCTACAGAATGCTCTACTTTACCCTTCTTGTAACAACTTTACCTCCACAAAAAAGAATATACATCATAGTTCTCTACAAATGCTATTTACATGTACCTCTGCCCTATATTGATGTGCCAAGAAATAAATTATAAATGAAATATTAAATGTATTAAATTTTGATTTCACATGATTTATTACTTGATCTCCATAAAATTGCATCACACAGAGAGCATGATGACTTTTCTTGTGCTTTGTTATCTCATAGAATGTAGATAAAATATCTATTGATGCTCAAAATTCATGATTATTTTCATTTTCTATTACAACTTTAATAATTGGCACAAGATTTAGAATTAAAATACTGAAAATATATGTTTATTTTCTTAAGGTATTTAATTTTACTTTCAATTACCATATTTTACATCTTTGGAGGCTTATAGTTAGCAACTGGATAAGGGATCAAAATTTTCCCATTGTAGTAGACAATATGAAACTAAATTTTTAAAAAGATTTTTGAAATATTAAATAATATTCTGCTCATTTACATTGATATATAAAAATCCATGGTCTATCAATTATTAACACACATATAAATGACTTGCTTGATACCTCAATCATCATTACATTAGAGTAAAGATGGCTGAGTAGTAGTTCTGAGGATGGAGTTTGGGACTTGTAGTTTGCAGGGACAGATGGATGGAATGGGGGTGTTAAAGCAGCCTACCTGCAAGAAACTTGCCTGCTGGCTGGTTTGCATTTAATTTCTTCATTTCTATTTTGGCTCATGTTTAATTAAGGAGATAGTTGTTCAGTTTCCATAAGTTTTAGACATTTCTGTTGTTTCTGCTGTTGTTGATATTTAGCTTTACTCTTTGGTGGTTAGATATTATGCAGGAGTTATTTCAATTTTGTTTTATCTGTTGGGATTTGTTTTGTGTCCAAGTGAAGTCAGTTTTGGAGAAAGTTATATGAGGTGCTTAGAAGAAGCTTTAGGGTTGTTTTTCGTTTTGTTTTGTTTTTGTTAGGGGCAAAATGTTTGGAAGTATCTGATAGATCCATTTGTTTTATAGGGTGTCTTGATCATCAGTCCATTGGTGAAAATGGTGCTTTGAACATTCTCACAATATTACTGTGTGAGAATTAACATATAATTAATGCTATAGAAGTGCTTCATTTATAAACTCTTTGTTTCCTAGTGTTTGTTCCAAGGTATATCTAGATATATCATGTTGGTGGATTTTCCCCCCATTACTGAGTATGTAGTTTCATTCTCTATCTCTTTTGGTTTTTTTTTAATTTGAAATCCATTTTATCAAATATTAAAATGGCTATACTAACTTCCTTTTTAAGTCCAGTTGCCTTGCTGAATATTCTTTTCCATTCTGTTATGTTGAGGTGATGTCTATCCTTGATGGTAAGGTGAGTGTTTGGTAGAAGCAGAAGGATGTATCAGATATTCTCATCCAATATGTTCTTTGTGTCTTATTAGGAAGATGAGATGAGATAATTGATGCTGATGAATAGCAATGCTGTGGGGGGTACTGTATGTGTGTGTGTGTGTGTGTGTATGATTGTGTGCATGTGCTCCCATTCTTTTGAATTGATTGTTTAGGATTGTTTATTCCTTGTAATTTCTGGAGTCTTGTTAATGTTTTTAGGTAGAAAGTTTCCTTCTAAGTATATTCTGTAGAGCTAGATTTGTACATAAATACTTCTTAAGTTTGGTTTTATGACAGATTGCCTTTTTTCTCCATCTATACTTATTGAAAATTTTCCAGAGTATCATAGACTAGGCTGTCCTCTGTGGTCTCCTCAAGTCTGTGCAATATCCAGAGGTGATTTCCAGAAGGAGGGTTGAGGAAAAAATGAAATGTCAAGTGTTATATTTGTGACAAACAAGGCCACCTTAAAAGGGATTGTAAACAGGGTATTCATACAAAAAATGTTTTTTTGTTCTAAGAATAATCAATTAAAAATGTGCCTCCCTTCAAATTATGGGGAAGTTGGGGGCAAAGGCAAGGATTGGACTAATGAATGTAAGTCTTTGAGGAATATTCATGGCAATCCTTTGCCATTGGGAAACTCCATTAATTTTACTTTTCTTTATACCCACTTTTGTCTCTATCATGCGTTTCACTGAATATATATGTCTGTAGATGTCTATATAAATAATGTTTAAGTTTTCCAGGATAAACAATGAATTTTCCTGCAGTAATCTTATATATTTCCAGAAAGAAGATGGGACACCACAACAATAATTCCACCTGGTTGATATGATGTCAGGATGCTGATAGTGCCACTATAAGACCTGTTTAGGGTGCCAGCTGCTTAAGATGGTTCCAACTTGGTTAGCTAAAATGGTACACTTTTTTTATATAACTTTCTGGCCAGAACTCCAAATAGGAACCTCAAAAAACTTTATTGAATACTCAGAGACTGTTTGCAATTATAGCAGACAATAATTTTGGAACTTAACCATCATTTACTCTTACAGGATTCCACAGAAAGAACATTGCTCCCATGACACCTGGAGGTAATTCTAGAAGACGACATTCGTTCTCCCAAAAAAGTTTGTCCTCAGAGTTAGAAACATCATTTAAAGGTAGGTTGTAAACGACATAGAGTTAGGGTTTGGGGGAATTATGTAGGCTCAGGAATCTCTTTTTTAAAAAGAGAGAGGAAATTGGATGGAATATTAGTGTGAGAGTAAGCTCACACTAATACTAATAGTGAGTAATGGAGTGAATATTTGTGAGCTATTATTTATGGATAATTTATATTGGTATAGATACTTGTAATTTGATACAAGCTTAAATTATATTGGATATATTCCTATTTTTATCCACATTATTTGTACGCCTAGGCAAAGTTATTTTGTCATATTGTACGCTTGTTTGCTTCTAACTCTGCTTAAGATATTTTGTATATTGATACAATTTTAGAATATATTTGTCATATTGCCACATACATTTCTACCTCTGAATGAGATACTTATACATTGTTTACATTTTGAGGTCATTGCTCTCATTTGTTGTACAGTTGTTTATTGTATAATATTTTAATATAAAGTCTTAGTCCTTAAGTTATATTGCTATTAAAAATATAGATCAATAATCATCAATGTTTGTTATACTTACAGTTAGACTAATCAGGTTCTTTACATATATAGAGATTGTATTCTGCATAGATAGGTCGTGATCAACTACTTCAAAGAGCTGTAAAATATGGCATTTAAATAACTTAGGGTTCTGTTGATTTTAGACAGGGTTCCTCCTAGCAGCACCAATATATTCCCCAGAATGTTGAGCACCAAAGACACTCCACTTTGAGCTTATTTTCTTCTTGTCAAAACTGGCCTTTGTGGAAGAAACTGCCCATGCATTAACCACTGACAAAATTCACTATGTCTGGACAGGACAAGTAAGATACAAGAAAAAGACTGTCAAATCTTGCCAAGACAGGGTAGGATGGTTTTGAAAATTTTCTTACCTCTGAAAATTGTCTGTCTGTTACTCTAGGACTTAACCATTGTTGGTTGCTGCAACATTGCAAATGAGACTGGGTGATTGTCCAAGTAGCCAGTTGTCTTTGTCATTTGTTGCACATTTTGGAAGTTGCTTTATTGCACTTCCTGCTCATAAAAATAATATTATTTCCCTTCTTGGGTCTTCATTGGGGTTGAGGCTAGATAGTTGTAGTTAATTTCCTCTCATGACTTGGCCAAGTTATTTATTATGCAAGACTTAAATTTATTAAGATTGTATAATTATTGAAATACTAATTACATGTTTCTTGCTTGATATTGTTTATGGTGGTTGTAATTCTAACTTATATACCTAATATTTGTTCTTATTATACATGTATCTTTGAATTATGCTTAGAACTTTTTTATTTAAACAAAAGGGGGGTGCTTTATGAATTCCTAATGCCAGTACCTTTAAGTCACCTGCCCAGTTGGGCACATATATACCAATGTGAAGGATGCATCTGGCTTCTTTCCAGGTGTCTGCATTCAGTTGCTGCTCCCAATTCGAGCAAAGGATTGTGATATGTGAGTCTACCTCTAAATAAAAATCTTTTATTATACTCAATACTGAACTAGTATGGGATTTGTTTTTTTTAAGCATCCTTCTTTAGCCTCTCCTAGGTCCCATGACGAATCTGGTTCATTTATTTCCTCCAATTGCAGAGGAAATTCCTTTCCAGAGCAATTAACATACCTAATGACTGTTGTAAGAAACCATACACCTGTGGATAAAAGAATAACTACAGAAGAGAAAACAAAAAATTCAGTAGAAACCATAAATCTAGTATTTTGGTAAACTTCTATAAATGAACAAAAAAATACCAAAATTTAAAATATGAGTGAGTAAGTGACATTGTCATTGAAGTTCTGCCAGACAGAGGTACAAATGTAGCAATAATTTCATAGGAACCTTGGCAGCCAAATTGGCCTCTTTATGTTCTAAATGTTCCATTTTTCAGAATTAGAACTTTATCTCAGGTAAAACAAAGAGTGAGATGGGTTGAATGTATAGGACATGAAGGACAGAGAAGAATATTAAAAACCATACGTGGCTAATTCATAGCATTGAATTTTGGGGGATGTGATTTGGTACAGAGATGAAATACTCAGAGTATCATTCCCCCAATCTTAGAAACAATCCATAAGTTAATGTATATTTCTGGGAAAAATATTAGGAAGTTTTTATATAAAACAATCACTGACCATTCAGATTCTATAGGAACAACATGCAGAGAGTAAGAGACCACATATGTCAGTTCAGACTACTATAAGCAGAAAAACTGTTAATCACCATAAATAGACAAAGCAAGATATGTCATGACAGAACCAGATTTAACTAGAAGGAAAACTTCAACCCAAGTAAGTTAGCTATATCCAGAAAAACTCAGAAAATAGATGATCTCATAGCAGCAAATCCCAAAGAAGGGAAAAACACACACTATAGCATCACCAACAATGAAACTAAAATAACAGGATCTAGCAATATCACTGGTCATTAATATTCCTTAATAAAAATGGACTCAACTTACCTATAAAATGACACAGTCTATCAGATTGTAACAAAAACAGAATGCATCCTTCTGATGCATACAAGAAACACACCTCAACCTCAAAGACAGACATAGCTTCAGAATAAAACGTTGGGAAAAATTTTTCCAATTTAAGGTACCTAAGACATAAGCTGGTGCAGTGTTGCAGGGAGACTGTTTGCTGGTTCCTGGCTGCCTGGCAGACCATCCCTGAAATAACAACACAGAAACTGTATTATTTAAAACATTGCTTGGCCCATTAGAACTTGCTTTTTATTAGCTAACTCTTTCATATTAATTTAATCTATCTCCATTAATCTATATATCGCCAGGTCTCCATGGCTTACCAGCAAAGTTCCAGCATCTGTGTCTGGTGGGGCTACATTGTCTCTCCTGACTCTGCCGTACTTTCTTCCAGCATTCAGTTTAGTTTTTCCCACCTAGGTATGTTCTACCTTATCAGGCAAAGCCAATTTCTTCATTAACCAATGGTATTCACAGGATACAGAGGGGAATCTCACACCAGTGTAGTTATCATAATATCTAATAGATTTCAAACTAAAATCAATTAAAATTAACAAAGAAGGAAATGCCATATTAATCACAGGAAAAAAATCCATTAAGAGGAAATCTCAATAATGTATGTCTTGCCCCAAACAAGAGCGTCCTTATATGTAAAAGAAACACTACTAAAGCTAACATCACACATTAAACTTCAGCACCCCACTTCACCACTGGACAGGTCTGTCATACAGATAGTTAACAGAGAAATAAAGAAAATAACAGTTGTTATGAATCAAAAGGACTTCATAGGAATTATAGAACATTCAATCCAAGCCTAAAAGAATGTACCTTCTCAACACTTCATGGGACCTTCTCAAAAAATTGATCACATATAAGGTGACAAAACAAACCTCGATAGATACAAAACAACAGGAGTAAACACATGTATTTAATCAGATCACTATGGCTTAAATTAGAATTCAACAGCAATAATAATTTCAGAAAGCTCACAAAACATAAGACATTAAAGAATATCTTTAATAAAGATATTAAAGAAAGAAATAAAGATATTAAAGAAAGAAATAAAGTACAAAATTCAAGTCCAAATGAATCAAAGACCTCAACATAAAATCAACCATACTGATCCTCATAGAAGAGAATGTGGGAAGTACACTTGAATGCATTGACACAGGAGACCAATTCCTAAATATAACCTCAGTAGCACAGACCCTGAAAGAAACAATCAATAAATGGGATCTCTTGAAACTGAGAAGTTTCTTTAAAGCTAAGAACATGGTCAACAAGACAAAGTGGCAGCCTACATTAGGAAATGGAAAAGATCTTAACCAACACACATCTGACAAAGGAATGATCTCCAAACTATACAAAGAACTCAAAAAATCGGTTATGAAAAGAATAAATAATCCAATAAATAATGGGGTATTCACAACAAATAAATCTAAAATGACTGAAAGACTCTTAAAGTAATGTTCAACTTCATTAGCCATAAGGGAAATATAAATCAAAGCAACTCTCAGATTCCACCTGTAAGAATGCCCAAGATCAAAAACACTGATGACAACTTATGCTGGACAGGATGTGGGATAAAGGGACACTTCTCCATTCCTGGTGAGAGTGAAAACTGGTACAGATGCTTTGGATATCAGTATGGCAATTTCCCAGAAAATTAGAAACAACCTTCCTCAAGAACCACTAATACCATAGGATGTTCAGTCACATGACGAGGACATGTGCTCAACTATGTTCATAGAAGCATTCTTTGTCACAGCCAGAACCTGGAAACAAATACCAATTTACCAAAGAATGGAATAGAAAAATGTGGTAAATTTGCATAATGGAGTACTACAGGGTGGAAAAAAATGACACCTTGAAATTGGTAGGCAAATGAATGGATCTAAAAATTATCATAGTCAGTGAGGTAACCAAGATCCAGAAAAACAAATATCATATGTACTGACTCATAAGTCACTTTTAGACATAAAGCAAAGAAAAACCAGCCTACAATTCACAATCCCAGAGACCCTAGACAACAAAGAGGACCCTAAGAGTGACATACATGAATCTAAACTACATAGGAAGTAGAAAAAGACAAGATCTCCTGAGTAAATTATGATCATGGGGACCTTGGGAGAGGAAAAAAATGGAGGTGAGAAGAAGGAGGGGAGTGAAGAAAAATATATAGCTCACTAAAACAATTTTTAAAAAGAACAGGACACAATGGCTGCTTATATTTCAAAGGCACCGAGAGACTTATTGATAAAACTCTATGGGTTAAGCAATGACCATTATCAATAGAGAAAGAGCAGACTATGGAACAGCTGCTATCAGAAAAACTAGATGCTCATTATATTGAAGAATATATCAGCCCATTATTTGTTATTAAAAAGAAATCTCAAAAATGGAGAATGGTAACAGATCAAGTGGCTGTTAATAAGATGATTCAGTCAATGGGATCTCTATATTATGGCAGTCCTTTGTATTACATTTGCATAAAATATGGTCTCTTATAGCTATAGATTAAAAAAATATTTATTCTCTTTACCTTTACAAGAAAAAGACAGAGAAAAATTTGCCTTCACAGTACCTACATATATTATCTCAAGCTACTAAAATATATCAATGGAAGATTCTCCACCCATGAATGTTAAGTAGTCACACCCTGTGCCAAGGTTTTGTATTTCAGGCTTTGGAAATGATATGTAAGCAATTTCCTAAATCTACAGTTTATCATTAGATGGAAGAAATTTTGTTATCTAATTCAAATGTAGATGCTTTAGAAAGAATGTTTGAAGAAGTCAAAAAAATTGCCTGGTTGGAGATTACAAATTCCTCCTAAAAAAATACAAAGAGGAGATTCTATTAATTATTTAGGCTATAAAATAGGCTCACAAAAAATTAGACCCCAAAAGGTACAAGTTAAGAGATATCAGTTGAAGGATCTTAATGACTTACAAATATTGCTTGATAACATTTCCCATCTATGGCACACTATTGGGATAGGTTCTGAGGACCTGATCAATTTAAACAAAACTTTAGGTGGTGATAGGTATTTAAATACTCCAAGAGAATTATCAGCTGAAACTGAGAGAAAATTGACTTTGATTGAAGAAAAATTACAGAAGGCTCATGTGGATTTGTGAAACTGAATCTTAAATGCATTCTAGTCATATTACTCTCCAAACATTTTCCTACTAGAACTTTAATGCATAGGGAAGGTAAGGAAAAGAATGGATCTTTTTTCCACATAAACCAAGAAGAAACTAAAAACATATATGGAAAAGGTCTCTGAGTAAATTCTAAAAAAAAATAAGACTTGTCAATTAACAGGAATAAACCTAGCAGATACTATAGTATCTTTTAATAATGATGAAATTGACAAATTATGGGAAAAATGTTAACCCTGTCAAATATCTTGTAGTAATTTTTTTGGAGAGATTAACAACAACTATCCCCAAATCAAGTCATAAAGAGTGTTTTCTGGGTTCTTCCTTACATTCTATGGGACACAGCAATAACTGCAGTTTCTACATGTTACACTAATAAAAATAAATCAGGAAAGAAAGATTAAAAATAATAAAATCTAAGTAAAGTGAATCAAAGCCCTTATGATTCTGTACAAAAGTCAGAATTGTGTGATATTCTCATGGTCTTAAAACAATTTTAAACACCTCTAAACATATTTACCTATTTGAAATATGTAATTCTCTTTCTTGGTTGGGTCTTTGTGTGGTTTTGGAATCAGGGTTACTGNTTTACATTTTCCAACTTTGTGGCATATAAGCTTTTGTAGTAAGACCTAATGAGTTTCTGAATTTCCTCAATGTCTGTTGTTATGTCCCCCTTTTCATTTCTGAACTTGTTAATTTGCATMTTCTCTCTCTCTCTGCCTTTTTATTAGTTTAGATAAAAGTTTGTCAATCTTGTTGACTTTCTCAAAGAACCAGCTCTTTGTTCCATTGATTCTTTGGATTGTTTCTTGTGTTTCTATCTTGTTGATTTCCACCCTCAGTTTGATTATTTCCAGTCTTCTACTACTCCTGGGTGTGTTTGCTTTTTTTTCTAGAGCTTTCAGCTGTGCTGTTGAGTCTCTAATGTGAGTTTGCTCCATTTTTTAATGTGGGCACGTAGAATTATGAACTTTCCTCTTAGCACTGCTTTAATAGTGTCCCATGGGTTTGGGTGTGTTGTGTCTTTATTTTTGTTGAATTCAAGGAAGACATTAATTTCCTTCTTTATTTCTTCCCTGACCAAGGGGTGGTTCAGTAGTTTACTGTTCAGCTTCCATGAGTTTGTAGGATTTCTGGGGGTAGAATTATGGTTAAATTCTAACTTTATTCCATGGTGATCCAATAAGACGCAGGTGGTTACTAATATATTTTTGTATCTGTGGAAGTTTGCGTTGTTACCAAGTATATGGTAAATTTTCGAGAAGATTCCATGAGATGCTGATTTCCTATTTGGGCGGAATGTTCTAGAGATGTCTGTTAAATCCATTTGTTTCATTACCTTCATTAATTCTCCTATTTCTCTGTTAGGTTTCTGTCTGATTGACCTGTCCATTGGTGAAAGAAATATTAATATGTGGGTTTTGATGTCTGCCTTGAGTTCTAGTAATGTTTCTATTATATAAATGGGTGGTTTTATATAAGGGATAGATAGTCAGGATTGAGACTTCATCCTGTTGTGTTGTTCCTGTTATGAGTATAAAGGATCCATCTCTATCTCTTCTGATTGATTTTAGTTTGAAGTCAAGTTTGTTAGAAATTAGTATAGCCACACCCACTTGTTTCTTAGGTCTGTTTGATTGAAAACCCTTTTCCCAAGCCTTTACTCTGAGTAGATCATACCTAAATATAATAAAAGCAA
>LOEQ01006772.1:54310-69098 GCA_001685075.1 Bramus lutescens | reverse complement strand
CCTGTTTGGATGCTCAACTTCCTAGACCTGGATGGAGGGGGGAGGCCTTTGGACTTCCCACATAGCAGGGAACCCTGACTTCTCTTTGGACTGGAGAGATAGGGGGGGTTGAGGGGGTAGTGGGAGGGAAATGAGAGGAGTTAGGAGGTGGAAATTTTTAATAAAAAATAAAAATAAATAAATAAACAAAAATGTAGAAAGAGTTGTTTTGCATATTAAAACCACTGAATTCATTCAGACGTTACAGAGCTGACTTCAGTGAAGTGATCGGTATTAAAGAAAATCCCCCATGGAGTTTACTTTCTTTTTGTCAAAAGTAAGCCATTGAGCAAGACAGTGTCCTTACCTCAACTACTGACAGTATGTTGTCCTAATGGGACAAGAAGGAAACAAAAGAGAGTGACTGCCAAACCTGGCCCAGATAATGTGGGGCAGTCCTTCAAAAATCTGTGTTGTAGAAAAGTTTGTCAGATATCTAGGTCCTATGCTGAATATATGGATGCCCCCGCATTGCAGAGAAAGTTTGGTAACTGTACATGCAGTAAGCTCTTTTTGTCATTTCTCACAATTTTTAGAATTTGTTTGCTCACACATCCTGTTTATGCAGTTGAAATTATTATTTCCTTCTTGTGTCTCTGATAGAGTTGAAGATGAGCGGACTATAGTACAGTTACAGTGTTCCTTATTTGCCAGATGTAGAAAGCCAGTTCAGACCAAAAATAAATTGGGTATAAGACTTTGCATTTACAAGGTAGCATAGATATGGATTATTTTCTCTGAATTTGTCAAATGCAAGTGAACTTCATATTGTTTATCTTCAAGTTGAAACCCAAAATCTGACCCTGAGTTTTTATTATTCAAGATACAAGTATTGAGATCCAGAATTTTGTAGAGTGTTCAGGTTTACTAAGAACAATTAACTTTTAAAAATAAAAATCTCACACCAAAATCAAAGAAATTACCCAGAAGGCATTGTGTTAGTTTGATAGATAAAGAGTTGTCATATGGAGATTTACATGTTTGTTTTTTTTAGAGCATGTACTTAGCTTTTTGTAATACAAAATTACAAAATATAATTATATAAAAATTTTATAATTGCAACAGAGAGCAAGTGACAGAACTATTAGAGATGAAGTGTCAATATGTAAAATATGTTATTATGGAAGACTGACTGTCAAGCTACAGCAATTAATGAATATTGACTCTGATGCACACTCATATACATGTCACGGTAGCATGAAGCATTGCTGAACAGAGATGTTATCAGTGATCAGGACTCTCAAAAGCTCTCTGGATATGGCTTTCTAAAATGCTTAATGGAAAGAAACAACTCATTAATGGTAGGTCTTGTTTGTCATACTTCCTATATATGATTTTCTCTGATTTATATTAATAGTAACAGCAGAAATCTCAGTCTGATATTGATATATCAGCTAATAATAATGAGCATACCAGTTAAACTGAGGTGTTAAAACAGTATCCTATGGATTCTCAGTTTCCTATGATGCATTATTTTAGAAGCAGAAGGGGAGGGATATGGTGTCTTATAACAGTTACATTACTACAAGTATATCATATTTCTTTCAGCTGTACTTTGTAGTTTATGATAAGAACAAGAAGTCAGTGAAAGGTAATTGCAAGGAAACCTTTCCATTTCAAAAGAAGAGGTAGAAAATGCTTTTTCAGGTATCCCGAGGGAAGTTATCTGGTGACACTTCTCCTTCCCTGGAAAATATGTGTTCTAAGATAACCTTGGAAAATTTAAACCAATTAATGAAGGAACTTTGATTAATTTAAAAACTTCCAAACACAAGCACTTAAATATGTAGAATTTCATTTAAATAAGTCAGTCAACAATTTTTTATAAAGTATTTAACACTTCATTGTAGAAACATAGGCAAAATGACTATTATAACCAAAATGAAAAATACTGTTCAATTTAAAAAATGTACTCAAACAAGAACCTCAAAAAGTTTATGGTATGCATAACATTGTTCAAGCAAATCACACAAGTATTACATAAACCAATATTCTATAAAGGCCCCAGTATGGCAAAGTTTAGAAATAGGTAGTATGCATGCACATAGTACAACAAAAATTTCCTTATAAAACAGCAGTTTTTAATGCTTGTACAAAGGGATAGAGAGCAACCACAAACATATTTCATCTGTTAGATTAATACATTATGACAGCTAAAAGTCAGTCATGTCTATCAGAGGGACAAAAACCCCCACAGCTTATGAATAAATCTTTTGTGCCTTTAAAGATATTTGTATAAAAATGCTATCTTTTTATACAACTTAAATAAACCATATTTGTTACAATCAAAATTTGAAAACAAACAAACAGAAAGAATGGGTCCATGTTTTGTATAATCAAAGACAAAACAATCTACCAATGCTAATGACACATAAAAACTCTCTACCTGGCATCTGAGCACGTTATTCTTATACCTCAAATGGTCCTTGAATATTCGTTGAATTGGGAGAACAAATAGTTTTATTATAATTTGAAAATGTTTACCAATTATTTTATGCAGAGAAAATTCTCTTTGAACTAGCAAAGAGAGTGTATTATTAAAACTGAAATTTTGCATCAGTTTGTGTGGTTGTTTGTGGTTTTCCTGTGTTCAGCTTGGTTAAAGAGTGATCTCCATCCACAACATGAACATACTGGGGAAGAGATACATAAGACAAGCATTCCTATGTCCTGCTGTGCTCTTGACTGGCTGTGTGCCCCAGGACCAAGAAGGAATAAAAGGTCCTATCCCATAGCAAGTGCTATTAATCCTGTTTTGTTTATATGTTTGCTATGTTCTATCAACCTAGATATTACTATTGTTACAGGGGGTATATGTTTTGTATATCATAGAGTCTACTGAAATTTTGGAAAATAAGTCATTTGTATTCATTGAAATTGTTAATACTATGTATTTTTAAAGTTTTTGTTCTCAAAATTTCCATTGTTTATTTGTCTGCTAAGACTAATTTCAAAGCAAGAGATGCTGTACGTGGAAGGGGTATGTATTCTCAGCCAAGTCTCAATCCATGTTCACAGACATAAAGAAGAGAGTTTGCCATTTCAATTCAAAAGAAAATACATTGGCATTGTATTACAGTATTTAGATAATAAAATGAGGAAATGGGGAGTACGTTGCTGATTATGTAGAACCAAAAATTCTTATAAAATAGATTGCTCATATTAACTTTACAAAGGAATGCTTTTGTATTTTAACAAATTCAAAGGTGTGTCATATCAGCAGCATTATTGTAAGTTGTAGTGTAGTGCAGTTATTTTTCATAAAAATACCATAAAAATGGTGAATCAATATTCATTAGCAAAAAAATAAAACCCCAAAACTCAGAAAACAATTAACCAGGAAAAAGATATAGAGATAATGCTGATGCTAAAACAAGTATAATACTGTTGGAACATACAAAAGTAATCCTTATATTTTATACATTTATACATCATAGAAAAGTGTCCTTCATTATGCCACTGTCTCTCTGATGCCAATTTCAATCTTCTTTGGGAGCAGTTCTTTCCGCTCATCAACACTTCCTAATGAGTTTCGACAATTCTGTCCGTCCATGTACAATTTTGCATACACTGGGTTGGAGTAATTTGTTGGCTGAAGAAGAAAGAAAATAAGTCTAATTTTACTATCTCTTTGAGCACATTATTTCTTAGTGTCTATTTTCAATGATCATATGCAAATCAATTTCCATATATTTTAGTCACTTTTAATATAGAAACAGAACTATATCTTAAAAGATGCTTGGAAGCCAAACAGAAGCTTCTCTATAAAACTAAAAGCCAGTTGTCCTTGTGAAAGTTATAACTAACATAGCTTTCCCACAAAATGTTAAAGCTAACTGTCATGTTTCAAGGATACTTGGTCTTACACCCCATTGTCACCACCTCTGACTGCTGGTGTAAGTCCACAGGTGGCATAGAAAGAATAGGTGCAAAAATCATCTAACTGGATTCCTCTTATAATTTTTCCATGTGAGCTAAACATAAGTAAATGAAGAGAAGTTAAAATTCTAAAATAAAGACAGCAATTTTGTTTCCACCAACCTGCATGCATTCGCTATTGGAAATACCTCTGGAGGCTTCCAAATACTCTTAACTACATAGTTCCCTGAGGTTTCAGAGGCATTTTGCATTTTAAAGCAAAATTAGGACTAACAAAAGCAGCTTCTTTCAGTTCAAAATGACATACAATGTTCATCATTAAGGAAATTGCAACTTAACAGAAAAATTCCATTTCCTTTTAATTTAATTGGTGTTTTGCTTTAGTTTGAGTCTTTATTTTCTTATGCAGTATCTTAAATTTAGTTACAGCAAGGAAACATGTACCCTTTACAGCATGCAGAGGAGATACTGTATTACACACACTGAGGATGAAAATGATTTGATGGTAATGAGAAAAAGGAGGGGGAATGTGGAATTCCAGATTCTATTGTTCTGCCTAAGATGAGCTTTTTGACTGTGGACAGAAAAGCTTTTTTCTAAACCCAGTAACTAATGATAAAAATTAAGATAGATTCAACTAGGCCGCCTCTGATTTGTCAATATGATTACACATTTTAGCTATTTCATATTTATAATCTATCTGCCTATGTATCTATGGCTAAAACGAATTCATTTAAATGCATTCAGTTTAAATTTCTCTTCATAAGTCTGGCTGGCCATACAATTCAAAATTCTTCCAACTTCTACAAAGAAATACTATCCATTTAATAAATCGGTACCAAGTTTCTTATATGGAAAGAACACACTGCAAAAGTCTGAGATTTTAATGCTGTTTTACCAACTCTTGCTAATTAATACTGTAAGGGCAAGTTCTGTCCAAGCCAACCACAGCTCTTTGAATGGCGGGGTTTACAATGGCATGAGGAGGAAAGATGGGCTATTTCTCTCACCCCAGAAGTTAGTGGTCCTTTCAAATCAGAGTTTAGGTAGATGGGCGGTGCTGTGTGTGGGAGCTTGAAAGCACTGGGCCCTCCCCCTATGTACCTGGACTGTACATAAACAGAACATTTTATCTCATGTAAAGTAATGGAAACATTTTTTTCAACGATACAAAATGCAACAATATCCATTTCCGTTTATCCCTGGAGATGACACCAGGAAAGTTTTTGAAATTCAAAATTTAGGAATCCAAAATAGTCTTTCCTAATACTCAGCTATCCTCTTCAACAATTCATCATCACTTTAAATTTTTAGGATAAAAATTGATATATCAATTTAATTTTTTAGAAAGCTATTATTAAGACTAAAAGATGCCAGACCATTTCTTTACACTTCACTGGATCTAAAAACAGCATTACATAATTATACTCATATTCATAATGTATTGTTTCATAATTAAATTATTCATGAATATTTGAAAAGTAAAGAAATACAAAGGAGCATGTATAAGTTAAATAAGAACTCAAAAGAGAAATTAGAGGACACAGCTTCTTGGACTTTTCAAACAAAACACTATTGTGATGAAAATAATTATTTTGAAACTGAACCAATGAACACTTTTTAAATTGAAAATAATTTATGCAGTGTTTTATATTATACTGTATATTGGCTAGCACCCCACACAATTTAAGTTACTATAGTAAATAAAGTTATATCTTTATTAACTAAGTGAACAATTTTTTTCTATACCACATAGTATTAATTAGTATGTTCTAGTGAATGTTATTCATCAAGTATTCTCTTTTGAAAGAGCCTAAATAACTCAATATATCTTAATGTCCTGAGCTATAATTTTAGATAGTACAAGTGCATGATTAAAATCAGAACTCTGAAGTGGTTCTTCAAGATCATTAGTATTTCTTTGTTCATGATTTCAAGTCATATTACCTTTACTGGATCTATCATGAAACTTGGTTCTAAAAGACTCCCATCACTGTGGTCATGATCCACTTCATACATATTGTATGATGGATTGCCGATTTCTACATTTATGCCTCCATTGATGATAGGCTGTCTTCTAATTGTCTTTGTTCTATAGTATGTGGACAAAAATATAAATATCAATTGTACAGACATCACAATTTAAATTATATACGATTAAAATATTTACTGATCTGTTGACATAGTACAACTGATAAATTCTGAATGAAATATAGTTGAGAAAATTTTAATAGTTGACATTTTTCAAATCATAAAGGAACAGAAAACTTACACTTTTACCATTTATTTTCAATAAATATTGTTTAACATAGCATAAAAGCATATTAGAAGTAAAATTCTCCACAATGATATTAATGGAAAATTCAAAATTCAATTGTAAATTAAATTTCAAATGTTTTCTTTGATGTGAAGATTAACCCTAATAAATTATGATAGAGAAACTTTTCAATATCTTGTTTATAACCCTGGTCTTATTGGCTAAAATCTTAATTCATCAACTTTCATGTTCTAAACTGCTGCACAATTATAATTATATAGGCTGAAACACTTATATTTATGAAAAGATAATGTAAATAAACGTACATTTAAGATATAATTTATGACACACCTGCATAGTAAGTAGTAGTATAAAATAAAGTAATAAGGTAATCTTGAGATATCATTGTTTATTCAAAAAAATCACTTGAAATGCAAAATTCTACAGAAATTATCAATTATATGCCTTTGTTGTTTTCTTTAGACTATACAGACAGGGTGATTCTATCTACATAATATGAAGAAATATTTGTGAAAATTATACTTTTAAGTGAAATAAGGGTAACTAAACTGAGAAATAAGTTGTTAATTACAATGGCTAATGCTGTTTTTTTTTTTAGAATAAAACATAACATTTCTGTCACTTTCATATGGCCCAGTCACTGGATATAAATCTAGAACATGGCATCTTACCTTCTTTTTCTCTTACAAAGTACTAAACCAATCACAAGGGTGGTTATCAAGGTCACCAAGAGGACAAGAGGCACAATGATAGCAATGCTCCCTGGAAAATAAATTGATACATAGAAAATGCATAAAGAAAATGTTATAAAGCTTAATATAACTAAACTGCCACACTAAATAATTTCACCACTAATGTGAATAAAGATAAATCATCTAATAAATGTTTATATTCCAAGATCATAACTCCTTTACCAAAATCATCCTACCAAAGAGTCTTTTGGGATGTTTGGTCAGATACCTTTTGGTTACATATTGCCTTTATAGACGAGATATTCAGAGATAATAACTTTATGATTCTGAATTACATCAAATTTATGAACATGCTACGATATAAATACACAAGGTACGTCAATGATGTCTGAATATATTCGCTTTAAATCTCATCGGCCACAATCCCACAAACTAAGTTATTGTTCTATAAGCTACAGTTATAATTACCCAGATTGTCTGTGACAAGTCAAATGGCATGAAAAAGTGCAACACAATATTTTGACTTTAATAAGCATGGATACAAGAGTCATTTCATGAATTTCTATGGAGAGAGACCTTGAGAAGGTTACCTGGACTCTGATTTATGCTCTTGCCATTAAATGAGTAACAAGAAAAATAATTAGGGTTCTAACACCCTTTTCTGAAATCAACATCCAGGTACAGTCAATGTATATGTACATATACATACATGTAGATAATCATTTATACAAGTTGAATACATTTTAAACTTTTAAAGAAGAATCAGATAGCTGTTAACTTGTTTATTAAATAAATAAATAAATAAGCAATTGCTGTTCTCTTTCTCCAATCCTTATCGCAGAACACTTTCAGGAAAATATTTTTGAAGCTTCAATTTATGTTGAACATGTCTGGTTTTCATTTTTATGTTCATGGAAATTATCTTAGGGCTTATAATGTAAAAAATCTTTAAATGCTATTTTTAATCTTTCTACATCTGATCACAGGAAAAATAAAATTTACAGAAACGTTGTTTTTCCTTCATAGCAAAGGTGGTGCAGCAGTGATTTTTATTGGATGCAGAGACTTCTAGAATCAATACACATTGTTGGCTATGTAACCCTAGGGTGGAATGTCAGGATTATATACCATGAATGGCAGGAAACAGCTGAATGAAAAGGCCATTTTATAGCAGGAGGGTTCCATAGCACTCCTGGGCAGCCTAGTTTTTTCCTAGGCTAACTGCTGGCACCTGTGAAACCAGGCTTTCCATAGACATTCAACAAAATAGCTTACCTAACAAGTGACCTAGGAATAATACAATTTAACTCTTAACCAAAATTTAAATCTCCAGATATTTATGAATAGAATATCAAAACTCATCAAAAATATAAAATTTTCTCTGCATATGCATGTGCACATAAAATACTGATAAAGTTTACCATCACATTCTACACGATGTGCAGACACATTATCAGAGTGATTGATGCTTCAATAGTTACATGTAGATGATACATAAGTAAGATAGGCTCCTGAAGATCAATTACCAAAATATTTAAAAATGTTCATTAAAAATATTAATGTATGTCAGCATCTCTGCTTATAACCTGGAGAAATATATATTGACAGATTCATGTGCATATATATCTACTCACATGACTTCCATTTTTATTCACTTAAATAAAAAACTTTTTTGTTTTTTCATGTTGTTTTGGGTAAATGACTTATTGAGCTCAATATTTTATTTTACTTTTGCTTCAGGAGTGAACATTTTGGCTATAAGCAATATCTCAGTAATTAATGAAGACAGAACATCAGGGAGCTTTGATTTAAATTACAGTTTTTTGTAAATTTTAAATGCAATAAACAAGTTTATTTCCTGTTAATATATGGTCTTAAATGGCTGAACTTAACTTGACAAATATCTTCACTTTGTTATACATTCTTTTCCTGTTAAGCCTTAAAATATCAATAAATGTGTAAACAAACCAATACTAGATACAAAGTATGCAACATTTTCCCTTCTTGCTATAACTGTAAACTATTTACAAATTTATATATTTAACTGTTCTCTCTAGTTTTAGTCATTACATAAGCTAGAGATATTAATTATGTGTGTAAGAAAACTAAGCATCTCTTTTCTTTTAATTTTCCCACCACAGATGGTAGCTGCAATTCCTATACATTACAGAACTCTGTGTAAGAGCCCAGACATCTGGTATGTTTATGAAACCAATCAAGGTAACTACAATAATCGTTAGTGTTCATAAATAATATGTATAGCATTTTGTTTTTATTTTTAAAACATTAATAAAAGAAACTAATGTTATAAATGTTTTAAAAATTCTAAAATATATAGCCAATAAAGAGCTCTTTGTTTGAAACCTTTTCTTCTGTTTCTTTTGTCCTTGTTTGGCTTGTTTGATTTTATTGTACCTAAGCTTTTTTTCTGTTATTTTTAAGCTTACTGTTTGCATTCTAATGAGAAAGAAGTGGTATGGATTTGGGTGTTTTCAAGAGTGGGGAGGAACTGGAAGGATTTTGGGAAATAGAATCTACAGTCAGAAAATATTGTATTAAAAGATTTATTTACAGTAAAAAAAACTAAGTTTCAAGGTAGTGTGCTGCTCAGTAAATATACTTTTAGCATGAAAGATTCTAAACTATCAACACAATTTTTATTTTATTTATTTATTTTTTTGGTAAGAGATAATAAGTGGGTCCTGTAAACTGACCGAATGTGGGAAAAAGCAGAGGGAACTAGCTCAGTGATGCCATGCCACTAAGAACAAAACAAGTCTTTCTTTGTAATGTGTTTGTGGAGACATATTCTTCCCTGGAAGAGGCAGCCTTGAAACTCACTTGAAGCTACAGACACTGAATCAAGCACCTTCTCAAATATACCAGTAAAGTTGACTTAGACAAAATGTCTCAGGTTATTCAGATATAAAATACATTGTACCTTTGATCATCTCATATTTGTGTAGTCAGCAATATACTGATAATGTAGAAAGTGTTGCATGCATGCTTAAGAAATGATTGCCTTATAATCCTCTGTATGCCCATATTTACACATTTTACAATAGATTTGTACATCCACTTTTTGAGGGCAAAGCTTTTACTTCTTCTTTCTCTGTAAATAATACAGTTTCTATATCAGATTACCTGATGCCCAAATGTTCAATTCTCATTTAACAAATACATCTTAAACATGAATTTTATCTTTGTTTTATGGCTATGCATGTACTTTCTCTCATGGCACTTGATATATATTAGATAATGAAACAAACAGGTTCATTAAACATGATATCTTGTGGGCATAGTGTTGAATATTTTTATTCCAAGCACAACATTTTGAGGCACAGTTAGACTGCTATGATTGTGAGGCCAACTTGAGTTCCAGAATAGCCAGAGATGCACAGAGTTCCTGTCTCAGAACAATAACATCTACAACAACAAAATCATGGCATCTTAAATACTACCTTATATAAACTAGACTTTGTTCTAGAGATATAAAGAATGATATTCCAGCCAGCCTGAGGCTCCAAAGAATTAGCCATTGAGAACTGAAGAACAGGTGTTCTTCAGCCCTAAGAGAGTACAAAAACCAAGGGATTAAAATTAAGCAGTAACTAACCACCAGAGTGGAGGGAAGAATGGAAAGTTGGGAGGACATGTGACATACAAGAAAACAGATTATTAGAAAGGCATGTGTGAAACATATAAATGAGCTAGTAATTTATACTACTGCAGAAAAAAAAAGGTAGTACTGAAAAACTATAAAGAAACATGCTATGAATGCATTGTTTGGTCCAACTTGAGAGCAAGAATGCCAAGTTCACGTATATCTTGTGCTGTTCAGGGGTTTAAGTTAATTTTGCAGCCATCTAAAATGTCAGTTGTTTGGGGTGAAAAAAAGTGCGGAAGATCTGGGTTTATACTGAACTTGAGATTCTTGAGGAGTATAGGGTGTAAGCCTCAGACTCAGAAGAGAGAAAGAAGCTAGGGGTGTCAAATTAGCACAGGATTGTTAACTGAAGTCAGGAAAAGAGGACTTGTCAAAGATGCTAAATCTAGAGAAAAGGACACTGCATACAGTCACAGGAGAGAACACACCTAATAAAAGGAGCAGCTAGAGAGTTATCAAGAAAGGATGAAAAGAGAAGTGTCACAAAAGGAAGTTAGAGTTAATTCAAGAAACGCAGACTGATGTGAAAAAGTTTAGCATCATAAAGGTAGAGGGAAGAGTTTATTTATCTGCTTACAATCAATACATTATCTCACTATACACTTTAGAATGGCCTCAAGCATGCTATGTAGCTCAGGTGGCTTTCAATCTCCTAGCAATTCTCTTGACTCTGCATCAAGACTCCTGGGATAACTGGTACACATTGTGACGCCTAAGAAAAAAGCATCTTTCTTACCGACTGAAGTTATATTAAAACTAAAAAATAAAATAATAGCATAAATTAGGCCATTTTGGCATGTTAAAAGATATTCTACATTTTAGCAAATGGTTATAGAGATAAAATGTTGTTATAAAAAAGATTAGAATGCACTCTCAAAAGATATTGTGAATTGCTGTAGGAGCATGCCATTCATCACAGGCCAATTTCACTCTGTTCCCTCCCCTTTTCCTGTTGCTACTACCATCAACGACATCAATTCCTTTGGACATCTTTCTACTCCCAGAGCTATTGTACCTCATGCTTCTGGACCTCTGCTTCTTTTAAAATTTTTAAATCAAAACCACTGTGACCTCAGTCGATCTCTGCCAGGCTCTAGTTTGGCCCCATTTCCACAGAGAAATCACCAAATCTCTTAATTGTTTATACACTTACATGCTCACATATTGTTTTAAATCTTGTGTATCCTAGAAGCACTTAAGCTTCACATATTCACACAGAGCCACCCGTCTTCCTCTCGGCCCCATTTGTCTTACAGTGACTGAGATTCAGTATTGGTTTTGTAAATCATGGCTTTGGGAGAATTGGAAGGAAGACATCATCATATCAGTAATATCTGCATATTTCAGAGACTTAGTATCATGTAATCAGATATTTTGTGTGCTAAAGGAGAACAGATGGCATGAAATAAATAAGGATGATTCAGAAAAGAGCTAAAATGATGGGCCTCTTGCTACAGTAAAGACACAAACCTTCCAATATTACCCTCACAAAATGCTGAGTATGTTTTAATTTTACAACACAATACAAATAGCACAACTCAAAATTTGAGCATCCCTTTTTCTAAAATTTTATGTGAATTTAAAATAAGAATATGAAACGACTGCTCTTATTCTGAGTTTGAAACTACTCAAACCAGACTGGGTAGTTTTCCAAGCAGAATCTGAGCACAGAGTACCAGAATCAAAGTTATGCATAATTACTCTAGCTGTTGTCTTGGCATTTGAAGCGCCAAGACCCAGAAGATTCCTGTAGTGCTACTTGGAGATGAATATGAAAGCTATGCATGAATTAGAGAGCAAATCTCCATGTAGAGCTGTAAAAGGAAGGTACCACATTCCTAACCAGGTCAAGTTTTATGCTGCCAAATGAAATCAATGAGAACAGCCCAAATGAGTCTCAGATGCTTGAACACTTGATCTCCAGTTGGTGGCATTTTGCATAGGTTTGGTATATGTGCTCTGGCTGGAGGAAGTATGTCACAAGGATGGCTTTGTGGTTTCAAAGTCAAATATTTCAACTTTCCTCTATGTTTTATGTTTCTAGCTCCCTGCTCCAGCCACCATGCCCTCCACTGACTTCTTCCACTCTATCATCAGGTACTTCAATCCTCTGTATTCGTGGTTCAAATAAATACTTTCATCCTTAAGTGACTGCTGTCATTGTGCTTTATCACATCAGTGGGTAAGCAGACTATACTTTGTGTTTTTTAACTGTTTTATTTAGAAGCATAATGTGTAATAATAGTCTTCTTTGTGTACAGATGACTTCTGCTTATACTTGAGGAGTTCTCAACAAACCCTTGAAAATCAATGGATTTTCCCTGAGAGGATAAGAGCAACACCCATACTTTATCAAGCTGTAGTTTTCCTCTGAAGAAAAACTGACTCAAGTTTTTTGTTCTGACTACCTTGTTTTGTTCTTTCGGCTGTTGATGTTCTTTATGTAGAAATATATAACAATAAGCACTCTTTGGCTGAAACTTGTGCATAGTTAAATTATTGAAATAAATGATACAAAATAGGAGATTATCATTGTATATTTCATAATACAAAACATAATTATATTGACTTGGTAAAATAACTAAACTTGATATAGCTTTCAAGTTCAGAAAGTTGTATATGCCTTCAGTGCTGATTTCTTCAAAGGGAACACTAATCTTTGAGCTCAGTTTTTGGCTTGTGGGCTGGGACAACATTGTTGAACAACCTACAAAACCACTGTCTCAGTCTGAGCACAGCTGAAGACCATGGTAATCTTGTAGCAACCTAGGTATTTACATCCATGAAGTAAGAATTTGGACTGTGTACTAGACAATTCTTTTTTTGTTTGTTTGTTTTTCTATTCCTCTTGAAAGGATAATTGTAATAAATTTCTAATTAAAACTAAAGACTTTTTGAGAGGTCTTCTGATGTGGGATTCATCTCTGTATTCTGTGAATATGTTTTACTGACATTGGTTAATAAAGAATATTTTTTGGGCTTATAGCAGGGCACAATATAGCCAACCAGGGAATCTGATATATAGAAAGACAGTAGGCAGAGTCAGGGAGATTCCATGTAGCTACCTAAGGAGAAAGACAGCCACTGGAGCCCACCAGAACCTTGCCAGTAAAACACAAGTCTTGTGGTAAAATTCAAAATGATGGAAATGGGTTAGTTTAAGATATAGGATCTAGCTGGCAATACACCTAAGTGAATGGCCAAGCAGGGCTGTAATTAATATAGTTTCTGTGTGTTGGGACTTGGGTGGCAGGAATGACAAGCAGCCTCTGTCTACTATTGTCTTCCTGCCCTGTTGCCCTGGGCATCTGATATGAGGCACACAGAAGCAAGTTCAGTCATGGTCTAATAAAGGGAAGGTAGTTGTTTTGTGATAATGTAATGTCTGAATAGCTAAGGGTCCTTCCATTACCCACTGATATTTCTATTAATTATAGGACTTTCAGTGAAGGGAAGGAGGAAAAGTCTCTGAAGCCAGGTCAGCACTCTTGGAACATCTCCTCACACCTGATGTACTGGTTCAGGTCTGTTTTAGGTAATTAGGTGTACTGTTGTCCAAAGGAGGCTATAGCCCATGCCAACATGTAGGTCTCCTGCTCTCTGTGAAAACACCTGGAAAATCCTCTCTAAGCCACTTTATATGATCCAAATTTTCTCTGAGTATACCCTTTATGAAAAATTTAGAAAATTTGATAGACATCATACTCTGGATCATTATTCCCTTTCATATAACTTCACTAATCTTTAAAGTCTTTTTTTCCCTCAAATACTCTATACCTTCTCTGAACTAGATCCTACAGAGATTTTCCTAAAGGAAGGATAAAAGCACCTTCCTGCAGAAACGTTGATTCTACTTCTTTGTTTTCAGCATGCTTGCAATTTCAACTGCATGTTATCACTTTAAATGTTCTTAATGGTTAGTAATATGTTTAAATACTTTATAATGACATTTTTACAATATTGTACCTTCAGAAATTTACAGTAATACTGTTTTGAGTTTTAATCATGGTAAAAAGAATAAACATTCATTATATATATATATATATATCTAATGTATAAAATTAGTCTGAATATCTCTGCTGCACATAATCACTTGCAAACTATTTCTCAAATTCTAGCACTCTAGTCCTTCTTACCATTATGTTCATATGTTCACAGCAAAAATACAAAAAAGAAAATCCAGTTTGTTCCTTGAGCAGCTGAGGAGAGGGTGCCTCAACTGGCCCCATCCTA
>LOEQ01006772.1:30493-54027 GCA_001685075.1 Bramus lutescens | reverse complement strand
TAATAATAATAATAATAATAATAATAATAATAATAAAATCCAAAACCTCTGTGAGCAAAGAACACACAACATATCTATTCAGATTATAATATTCGTCCCCAGGACAGTCTTTTCGAACAGTGGTTCTCAACCTGTGGGTTGTAACCCTTTTGTCAAACCTCTGTCTCTAAAAATATTTACCTTATGACTCATAACGCTAATAAAATTACACTTATGAAGTCATAACAAAAATAATTTTGTGGTTGTGGGTCACTGAAACATGAGGAACTGTATTAAAGGGCTGTAGCATTAGGAAGGTTGAGAACGACTATTTTAGAAGTATACACCACTTTTCTAAAATTTCCATAGTTATTAACTCAAAGTAACTTCCAAATATTAGAAATTTGTAAACTCTTGATTTGAGAACAGAGAAACTATTTGGAACCAGGTGTAAGGAACAGGTAGGGAAAAAAAGCATCAGAATCTATTACTAATCAACAAAATCATGTAATCTCAATCTACATGTTATCTTTGCCCCATTGGTATACATTGAAATAGTATGACTATGTTCGTATATCCTGAAGTGAATCACTAAATTTAAGGAGGGTAATAAGTAATATAATTTCCTTTTTCCTCTATCTATTTTCTCTCTTGCTTCCCATTAGAGACTTTCCAGTCTCCTGTTTCAAGGCTGAAATAGTGATAATATATGTGTAAAGAGATACTTTTATGACTTATTTAAAAAATTTTTACAACTGTCACAGAACAGAGAATAACACACAATGCTTATTGAGGTAGACCTGACATGAAACTTCAGTGTTATAAACAACAGATGATACATATATAATATTACATACTAATATATGTACTTAATACATATACACATATCAAGCTTTAAAGAGATTTACCTCTTACAAAATTTGGTTCATAATTTACTTCTCTATAGTCTTACCAATACGATTTCATTTTCAACAATACCACAAAGATGTCAAGACTAAACTTTTCTCTAATCACATGAGATTCTTAATTTTATCCCTTATAGTCTCACATAACTCAATGACTACACAAAAGAAGATGAAATGACTTCTATAGTTTCTATACAAAAATATTATTCTGTACCACTTACTTGTGCTGATGTGCTCAGATTTACTGCTCTTTGGGGCTGGTCTCTCACACTGTGTACCTGACCAATTAGTGGAGCATCTGGAAAGATCCAAACAATGACAAAACCGTTAAGAAGTGAGTAAATAACCCAAACATACAACCAACAATACAGAAACTTCAAATAAAGCTCAAGTTTTGAAAGAACAGCCAATCATTACAGATTGACCATAAGAATTTTCTGACTAATTAGTTTCATGTTTTTGTATGCTTCATGCATCTTCAACTGAATAGCATTTGTTGAGATATGTAAAAGAAAAATAATAAGCAGCTACTCAACCAATATCGACTGTTCATATAACACAAAACCTTTTTTTATTAAGATTCTGCATTTTGTTCTTTTAAAGTTCAAGGTGTAAGTAACAACTAGGTATAGAAATATTACAGTAATACAAGATAGGAAATTCAACGCTTTCCTTTGTTAAATGATATGTGTATTAATAGGGGCTAAATGAATACACTCAAGATTTCATGTTTCCCTATATTGATACCACACCAGTGTTGTTGTAAGCCTAGAGGGGAATAAGGGGTAGATTTGATGAAAATCTGGTAACACAAAGCAGAAATATGTAATTAGATAATTCCAAAAAATAAATGTGAGCTGTTTTCCCTGTGTGAACAATGCTAATTGGCTAACAGAAATGCCTGTTGTGAGTCTTTCAGCATCAAAATGAACAGAAACAATATCGTTTTGACATCACTTCTCACTTAAAATTTCTTTCAAATATCGCCATATTAGAATAGTTGAACAATATACAATAAAAGCTTTCAGGGCCATTCCAAGTGAATCTCTCTCAATGTAATATGTAGTACACAGCTTCAATACAAGATTTCTGTCCCAATTAATTGATTAATATAAACAATGTTTTATTTCCCAAGCTAGGCTTCATTCACACCATGTACATTACTTTCTATATTTGCAAAAACAGTATTGGCTCTCATAAAACTTGGTTAAATTCCATAAAATCACCGTAATAAAGAATTCTAACCACAAACAAGAGCTGATGTCAAACCAAGTACAGGATATTCACAACTACTGACAGTATTGATTTCTTTGAAGCATATAGTTATTTGATTAATAGTGATAATGTTAAATTATAAGTATGAAACTTGATTTAAATGAAAATAATTTCATTATTTATGTGATGATTTAATCATTTACTGAGCTTTGTGTTGGAACCTCATAGAAGTCTTATACGAAGTTTAATTTTTCTATACATAGCATTTGTGATAGGATTACATTATATGTTAATAATTGAAGCAGATAAGTTAAAATCTTGGTCTATGGATCATTTTATATGATTGCATAAGAGTCATGTAATGAGCATATAAAATTGGGGTAAAATGAACAACAAATGAAATGTTCAGTTTTTGTCTAATATTTCATTGTTTCTCATTTGTGATTCTATAGATATTTGACCTAGAAAAACTCTCACTATTCATGGTTTCCAATAATCAACACAGTCCACAGATAACTCAAAATAATATGCTTGGGACTGTTTTAAAACATGTTATTCAAGCACAATCTAATTGTTGCAAAATTCTTTTCATTTTTTGTAACTTTACATCTCTCTTATTTTCCTAATTGAGTATTAAGAGTGTTTTGAATTATTCAATGTCAAATTTGTACTGATTATACACTTCATTATAACACTGATATGTGCATATTAATTTGTGCAGCCATATTGAACTGTTTTCCAAACTTTTGAGATTTATTCTTTATGCCACCTTATTTTAAAAAGTAGACTAAGGTTCATCTTAAAACATGAGAATAACATTTGCTATATTTTGTGGTCCTTCTAGAGCAGCAGTTCTCCAGTTGTGGGTTGTGACCCCTTTGGAGGTTGAACGACCCTTTCACAGGGATCTTACATCAGATATCTTGCATACCACATATTTACATTACAATTAAGAACTGTAGAAGATAATTTTATACTTGGGGGTCACTACAATATGAAGAAATGTATTGAGTGGTAGAATCATTAGGAATGTTGAGAACCACTGTTCTTGAGATAAAAATCTCTAAGGTCATTCATCATTATACTGAAATGACTGAAATGATAAAAGTAAAATTACCTGAGAAATAGTGGATCAAATGGTGATTGAGCAGATTATTTCCTGACATGAACACAGTGTATCTTATATAATTCATGGTGTTAAGAAAACATGCTTTAGAGATGAAGGGTAGCAGAGAGTGTGAAACAGACTATGGAGATAAGAACAGTAGGAACTTATGAGAATCCTTCAGCTCTTTAAGTAGGGGGCAGGTGGTATTTTTTAACAGTATAGTCTAATTTTCTAATTTATTAATGCCTTGAAGCTTCATACTTATTTCAGGTAAGGAAGACATGTGTTGAAGTTCTTTAAATCTCTTACTTTTAAATGGTGGAGTATGTTTAAGTTCCAAATCTTCAAGGAGTATTTGGCTTAATTTATGTGGGGTTAGCTATCAGTGATGCCAACCTCGTAATTTTCCGTATATATCTTAAAAAGCAATGCTTTACAGTCAAAGATAAAATAGGTTATATTTAACTGTCTCTCTTTGTTCCAGACTTGAAAATAATCTCTTTGAGATATTAAATCAAATAGAAATCATCATTCTTGTTGCCTACATTACAAAATTACAACCTAAGACATTTGCTGCTCCAGAAGTTTCTCTTCCATTGGGTGATTTAAAACCAAGCATTTAAAACCATCTTTATAGATTTTAATAAATCTTCATTTCTAAGTAGAATGCAATGATCAAGGCCATTAACGACCCAGCACTGAAGGAAAGGAATGTGCAGATCATCAAAATTTCCTGTCCAGTTACTCACTGAATTATTTGCAAAATCACAACTTCTCTGGCATCTCTTTCTCCTTTTCTTTATTCATCAAGCAAAATTTGTCATCCATGCTATACCCATCTTTGAATCTACACTGCTACGACTCACTGCTATCTCTGTTCATAAACATCTACAAGTCAGACTCACCATCACAAAGACTTGCATATCATTCACTGAAAAACTATCTTAAGTCTATTTCCCAGAGCACACAATCATGAATCATAGAGGATTTGATATTTCATATTCACATTATAGTATTCTAAATTATTGATCAAAACTACACAAATTTCAATGAAATATTTTTGGGTTGGAGACAGAAGAGATAGGTAGATTCTTCCATATTTAGCCAAAAAATAATATACACATATCCATCTTTCCAACATTATTATTCTCATCATTTTGTGCACCTATGAGTTTCTTGTTAGAGGATTGCTGATTTAACTATTGTTGACAATACTAACATAGAACTTTAACTTTTGAGAGTTATATTTTTTTCATTGAGCTTTTAATCTTATTCTTTAACTTTTGTAACCCAAAACACAAAATCCTTTTTGTGAAATTTCTAAAATGTGGTAAATTAGAATAATCGTAAAATTCAACTTTTCATAAAACTTCAGACTCTGGATTTCTATAAGTCAGGGGACTCATTAAGTGTCTTGTATTTATTACTGCAGACTCACTTACTAGCAATATTAATCTGAAAGAATACAAAACAAACTTCAATAAATATAATTACTATAGTCCCACAGAGTATATTCTTATAGCAAGTTTCACTTAATCATTTTTCATTGCTAGGCGCAGAAAAATAATGTACAAGACCAACATGACCACTCAAAGGTAAGCTACATTACTATTAGTCCTTTACAAAGGATCTGGCAAAAAAAAAATTGAATTCTTCAGTTTTAAAAATTACTTCTCTACTGGATATTGCCATATAAAAATGCTTTTTTAGTTTATCATGGTATTAAAATTTATATAAATATTGTCTGGTTATACTGTTTTAGTTTCAGTTAACTCTCTGGGGTAGATGGTGTTGTCCTTAGTAACAATAATGGAGCATAACATAACACATAACCAACACTGCTAGAAGGTCAAAGCAAACTTGTGTATATTAAATAAGAGATTTTCAAAATAGAAGCTAATACTTAATATTACAGATATCACCTATAATTAAATTATTATAATAGGCCCAATTTCAAGGTGACATAAAGAGATATTTTTGTAATGAGAATTAAGATTAGGTATGTACTATTGTGTGTACTACTGAGTATTCAATTTTTCAGGTATGATCTTCATAATAATAACAATAATAATTCCATGTGATCTGCTCCTGTCATTTTTGTGGAAGTGTGGTCCAGAGTTATTTACTTTGGGAGAAATTCAAAGCAAAATATCTAGACTAATATTTTTTTTTTAATTTTCATCAAATTTAAAGGTTATGGATTTCTTCTGGCCACAGTGAAATTCAGAGGTGAACCTTAAAGCAATTGAAACTGTACTTCTCCTGATTGAATGTGTGAAATTTTCATTTTTAAACATGATGATAGACACATTCAGAAAGGAAAAAATTATCTTAACATAAGCTATTTTTCTCTACATATCAATTACTGAAGCAATCAAGAAATTACACAAGTGCTATATTGGTCTCAGTGCTCTTAAATCTCAATAAAATTAGAACTTGACTACTTGCAACACATCATCAAATTTGTACAACCGTATTTTCATACAGCAAAATTTATACAAATTATGTCATTTGAAAGATACTTAAATTATTAGTTTTCTAAATGCACTTGGTTCTGAACCTTAGAAATCCAGCATTAGCACACAGTGTCCCAGTTTCTATATTTCTTTGTGTCGTTACTAACACCTTTGCTAACTCTATGCCAAAGATTTAGCAATCAAAATGAACGATCATTGCCTGCAGTTTTAGGTAGTTAGATGTTTATTCAACTCAATTTCTGTCAAAGCCCTTTTGCATCTCTCAGTGTTTCGTGGCCTTTATGAGCAAAATTCTCTCATGTATCCCTAAGAATTCTGAAGCTTAATACTATGTTATAAAAATTCCCTCTTTAATTTGAAATTTTGCCTCAGTTTTGATTATCATTTTCTGAATTTTATGCCCTGTCCTCAACTGATGTTGTCATGGAGTGCTAATCTATAGTTGGGCACATTGCTACATTTGTGGTTCCAGCCATAGGTGTGTAAGCCAGTATTGTTTGAGACAAGTGTCTTGAAGCATCCTGGGCACTATGCAGATCCTGTAACACTGCGCCTGTGTCCTACTTCCATGTTATCCCTAGGAGTAGAAACCTACCCATCATTTGAAATGAAAAACTCCATAGTCCAGTAACGCTTCTATCCAAACACAATAAGCGACAGGGGCATCACGAGCTTATTTTATGGTACTTTCGAAACTACAAAACCTAATTATAGTTCAATGCATTAGGAAAAACACTTCTATTTATTATTTGTTGCTTAAGACCGTATCAGGTCTTTAATAAAATTTCAGAATACGAAAAAACACATTTTAAAAAGTAAAATTGCAAGAATTTCTGTACCATTTCTTAATGCTTGATTCTCTGTCCTTCGGTATGGTGAGGGTACCAGTATTCTTTCTCATACCAGCCTGAAACTTCAGGGGGAATTCAGTGTGCCATAAATATATGTCTAATATATTTTGTGTCTTTTTTTTTTCAGACAGGGTATCATGCATCCTATCAGGAGGTTCTTGAATTTACTATGAAGTGTACTTTAATTCTACCAATTAACTCTGAAATTAAAAACTGCTGGTAGGACACACATGAAATTTATCTGAAATCTAGGTCCCTAGTTCATCCTGTTACAGTTTCATCTTTCACGAGGGATCAAGCATCTTCCCTGCTAAATCAAATGATTCTGTAAATCCAGCCCAGCCGTAACTCTAACTTCTTTCTTTCAGGTAAACTTACATGTTACATGTTTACCCTCTCTCATTCACATCCTTCTTTCTCCCTTTCCATTTATTCCTTCCTTTCTTTTTCTTTTGCTCCTTTTCAAAGCAAATTAAACATTATAAACATAAATACTTTAGGTTTCTTAAAACATTAAGACTAACAAACTTGTATGCTATCTGTTTCAATATGAGTAATATTATCACTAATTAGAAAATTAATTTTACAGATTATATCAGCCTATGAGTATTAATATAATCACATTAATATTTACTATGTTGGTATAATCTTATTATAATATTATGATTGTGATTCTTGATTTGTATTTTCAGTAGAAAGAGTTATAGGCTTACTTTCTCTCATGCTTTAATGGGATGACCCTTTCTATTACTATCTTGGTATGAAGGAGAAGTAAACGTTTTCTGCATGATTATAATATGGAGATATTTTCTCCTTAAATTAATGTGGTTGGTCAAGCATAAGATTCAATCTTTTATTAGAAGTACACAGATAGTGTGGAGTCAAGTTCTATATTAAAGGTAGTTTGATGCAATTTTATCCTTTTGTTCAATTATAAAATATAGGCAGGAAATAAAACATAATTGTTATAAACTTACGAAACTTTGGGTCGTTAAAATAGTAGATACCTAAGTAAAGTACATTAGTATATAGCAAAAAGTTGAATAGATAAATAACAGTTACAGAAATAGCTGCATTGGTTTTGTTTCTTTATTCTGACACACATTATAATAAAATCCGAGAAAATGTTACCACATCAAAAGAAATAACAGGAGTACACTCAGCCCACATATGAATACATATGTGATATGAATTTTTACATTTAAATTATTTTCTATGGCTACAGATACAGCTCAACAGTAAAGAGCACTTTCTACTCTTTCTGATCAGTTCCAAGCACTCTCATGGCAGGCACACAACCAATCTGTAACTGAGGTTCTGATGACCTCTTCTGGCTTGTGCAGGTACCATTATACATGATGCCCATAGGTGCAGACAGGTAAAACACTCACACATTAAAAATAAATTTAAAAAATTCTAACATATAAAGATAAATTTTGTAAATTATTGGGCTAATGTAATATTTCTGTACTTGTAAAGACTTTAATTGTACAGCAGGTTAAACATGTCTGTCTTTTCAAGTGCTTGCTTGTCAGTGTGTCTTATCCAATGAGAGGAAGATACACTGGTGATGGGGGTGGGGAAGAATGGGAGGTCGCAGCAAGTGGTCTGCTATGGAGCTGGGCGTTAAAATGGGGCACTGGATTTGGAGGGAAGGAGAGAGACTTGACTATCTGTGGCTAGCCTACCTGATTCCTTAGCCAACTAGCTGGTGAGTTTGTGGGGAGTGCTGACTAGTGTTGGGTTCAGAGATAATGGGATGATTTATGGCAAGAAAGGGGGAGGATGGGTATGTGATCCTGTGGAGGTGGCTGCACGTGGTTTGAAACAGAGCTCAAAATGAGCCTAAGGGATTAGGTTTGGTTGGAGAGGGGAGAGATGAATAAATTAATATAAAACTTTCAAAATTCTATCTTTTATCCTTTGATAATAAGTAGTGTATTAAAGATACTGATGTGGCAGGCTGTCTTGGGTTTTGCAGTTCCAAACAACATGCGTACGTCACACATGATGTTTTGAAAGTACTCCAAGAGGCATCAGTAGCATGCAATGATCTGACTGAAGTGTAGACACCACAGACTGCTAGAGTTCACCTGCACAACGTCATTCCGGAAATCTGAGGTTTGTTTGGAATCACTCCGAAACTCTCTTGGACTCTTCTGGGCTCTTCTCTAGAGAGCCCTGGTCTGCAGTAAGCAGCTCTGCTCCTCCTTATGGGCAGACCTCCACAGTCCAGGCTGTAGACTTCCTACTGCAAGGCTATAGAAACTGGAAGTCAGGCCTTAACTAGGCCTGGAAATACAGAGGAATAATTTCTACTTAAAAAAAAAAAAACAGGAAACCGAGCCTTAACTTACTTCTAAACTTTAGTTACAATTTCTCAAACATCAGCTGTAAATTCCAATTTTTTTTCTCTTCTAAGAAGTTGGAAAATAATCTTGTGCTTCTAAAAAGATCAGTACATTAGAACAATTGCAAATCTGTAAGAAATGAGGCCACTCAGTACCGACTGCTGTGGTGCCTGGCCCTCCGTTTCCCACAAGCTCACGTTGGGGAGTCATAAACTTTCACTGGCTATTTTGGCTCTTTTCCTAAAACCAATTCCTGCCTTGTTTTCAGGGTCGCAAGAGGCTTCCCTCTTGTCACTTCTTTCTCTGCTCTCCCTGTGGCCATTTCTGTCAAGGTCACCATACCAAAAACTGATTGGGTACTGATGTCACTACATTTTTCTCTCAATAGCAAAGCACATTCTTTTCACTGTGAAATTCTCACTGCATTTCCCTTTGGTTTGCAGACTTCAGAGAGCTAGCTTTTCTATCAGTTTCTGATCATTTTAAAGCTAGTCAAAATAATATTTTTACACTTCTAACTTTTAAAATTTGTCACAATTTAGAAAAAATATTCTATGTTGTTTAAATTATTTTTTTTTAATCTTCACAAAGTCTCAGGAAACTGACCAAAGCCTTATATTCATATTAAGACTTTAAGAGAGATAGGAGGATGAAATTGAACACAATTTCTGTCTCAGCAAGTAAGGTCTCCCATTCTGTTTTTGTACTATTTACTAGGAAATCCAAGTCATTTTTAACTTGAAAATGATTTGTCTTCTTTTATTTTGAAAATTAGGAGTCATTATTAATAAATTTTAGAAACTCATGGCTTTTTCTAGTACAGTCGTTTTCAATCTTCCTAATGATAAGACCCTTTTATAGTCCCTCATCTTGTGAAACCACAAAATTATTTTCATTTTTACTTCAAAACTCCAATTTTGCTATTGTTAGAATCATAATGTAAGTATCTGTGTTTTTCAACCGTCTTAGGTGATCCCAGTCAAACAGGCATTAGACCCTCAAAGGAGTCATCACTCACAGGTTGAAATCTGCTGTTCTACTAGATCCTCCTGTCAGCAAGATCTTTCCAAACCACTGTGCTAGTCTGTATCTCCAATATTATGTCTCCTGTCTCTCGAACCCATTGCAAACACATAACTAAGTACGTGAGTTGATGAAATTTAATTAATAGTTTAATATTATTCACCACAAGCATCATTTACTTGATAATCCTCTAAACTGTAAATATCTTTGGTAGTTTGAAGAAAAATGACACCTATAATCTCATCAGGAAGTGACACTGTTTGAGAAGGATTAGGAAAATTAGGAGGTGTGACCTTAGGGAAGTAGATATGACCATGATGGAAGAAGTGTGTCACTGAAGTGTAATTGGAGGTTTCAAAGTCCTCCGTTTGTCTGTGGATCTGAATGTAGCTCTCAACTACTGCTGGAGTAATAGCCAGAACCATGCTTGCCAACATGCTACCCACCATATTGATCACTGACTAAGCTGATACTGTAAGCAAGTCTCTAATTAAATGCTTTCTTTTAGAAGGGTTTCCTTGGTCATGGTGTCCCTTAGAGAAATCAAGGAGTGACTAAGACAATATCCTTTCCTTGCTCCATCCCTCATCTCTTTGTACAGGTAGTCTCAGAAGGCTTCCTAATGTTCCCTTTTCTCACATCCTACAGAGAAAGAGAGAAAGGAGGTTGAAAGCAAGACAGTGGATGACCAACAATGGCATTTAGAGAAACCAAAACAAAATGAGTGAAATTAACTTCTCTTTATAAGATGATATATAAAATGCATGGGAGAATACAATAAAAACTCCAGAATATTCAGAAAAGCAATGGTCTTAAAATAGCAAAGAGGATCCAGTAGATCAAGTGCATGATAAAAAATATTCTATTTTTTCTGACTCTGCAAAAATTTATACATAATAAAATGCAGGTGCTCAGTCTTAAACTCTGTTGCAAAGGAATTAAATGATACATGGAGAATGCATGTTGATGGTTGGGAATTAATGACTAAATCCCAAGCATAAATATTTTATAGAAAGGAATATACTATTTTGTGGAAAGGGATAAGGCACACAAATTTAAAGGTGCCATGGACTACAGGTAGGATTCAAAAGCCAATTTCACAGAAATGTTTCATGTCCACAGACCACCCTTAAAATAGGGGCTCATTTCCCATAGAATATGGACCACAGCAGACAGCAGCACAGATTGTGAATACAACTGTGATGTCAAGATACATGGATAGAACTTTGTGGAAACTGATGACTCCAAACACAAATGCCTATGCAAATTTCACCTAGTTAAAAACTGGGAGTTGGGTGGATGTTGGAATTTTAGCTTGGTTTGAAATGTAAAAATAAAGCATAGAACTTCACAGTGATATATTTTTCTGACTATGTAGGGAACTATTCTTGCCCCTGGGCAGGAGGAAATAAAACACAATGCGGGAAGTATTCTGGCATTTTGCCACATTGCCATTGTCAAAACAGTGAGCATCTAAATAGATCTGGTTTCAGATGCAATAAAATCCTCAAAGTAAATATTTCTGGTTCTCCATTTCCATAAAATTCAAATATACCTTCAGAATATATTTTTCCTTCATGTTTTTAAAGAGAATATAGATTACTCAAAGAATTATATTTAAAAAATCAACAATATCCAAATTTCAGTAATATGTAGCCATCATTGCTACTTTAAGTTATTTTCTTTAAGAGTTTTCTCTGTTCATGTACAAGTATGTTTATTTTGCATGTGTATGGGCATGTATTAACATATTTGTATGTGATATACATTTTATTTATTTATTTATTTTGCAGTCCTGGGTATCAAAAGAAGCTTTTACATATGCTATGCAAACACTCCACTACTGAGTATATTTGAGCGTTTGGACTTTAGAATATTTCACTGTGCTGTCTGAAGTGTATTGAGCTGCTGTATAACTCTGGATGACCTAAAACTCATTATCCTCAAAATCTTTCAGGAAACAGAAGGTAACATTCTAAAAGGAAGAGTTCCCAACAAAATGACAAACTTTTGTTCTCTATGGCAACTAACTTTCCACGAGCACACAACACCTAACAATTTCTGATTAGTTCTCAGGAAAAGGTGTTAATGCATTTTAAAAATCTGCCTAGACTTCACTGGGATAGGTATATCAGGAAAGTCCGGATATACTTCTAAGGAAGTATACCCAAAGTAAACCATACAAGTCTGGGCCTCACAAGAAAGCATCACATTCTCAGCAAACTGGCTAGTCTTAGGAGAGTCTACAGCCTAGGCCATCAAAAGTGTCACAGAATGGACAGGTTTAACAGAAATGTGTTTTGTCGGTGTTCTGATGGCTAGAACTTTAAGGTATACGTGTTGGCAATTTTTTTTCTGAAACGATTCTTATTGATTTATAGACGATTATCTCATGTCTAGCTTTTCCCACAGTGAAAATTGTATCTGACCTACTCTTCTTTAAGAAAGCTAGTTCTTTGAATTAGGGTGGATTAAGACCAGCATTCACTAACCATTTACTTTGATCACCTCTTTTGAAGGATCCATCTTCAATGCCAGTTCCATTCTGAAGATTTAGGGATTAGAACTTCTTTGCACAAATTTTGTTGGTATACATTAATTAGTCTGTACTCGTCTTCCATTATTAGTCTCAATTTCAAGTCCTATTTTAGGTAAAATGTTCATCCTTAGAGACAGCTGATGTGGAAAGTCCTTCTCTATATGCATTGCTTTTACTGGTTAATGAATAAATAAGCTTCTTTGGCCTGTGATAGGACAGAACAGAGCTAGGCAGAAAAACTAAACTGAATGCTGGGAGAAAGTAGGCAGAGTCAGTCAGTGAGTAGCCATGTAGTCTCAAGAGGAGAAAGATGGAAGACGCCTGCCAGATGGAATCTTAGTGGCAAACCACCAGCTTTGTGGTAAAATATAAAATCATGGAAAAGGGTTAAATAAATATGTAAGAGCTAGCTAGCAATAGGCTTAAGCAATTGGCCAACCAGTGTTTTAATTAATATAGTTTCTGTGTAATTATTTCAGGACTGAGCAGCCAGGAATGAATGAGAAGTCTCCAACAATAGACAGTTTCCAAATACTAACCCACTACAAAAGAGCACAATTGAGATGGGGCATATTCTAATGCAGATCTCAGTAAGGCAAAAATATATTTGCAAGGCTGAAGATGATCCCATGAGGCTCAGTGCTATACTTCAGGTAAGGCAGGAGCTCCATTTCCCTAGATCTGGGAAAGAGACAAGTCCCCAAGGCTTCTGCTGACATTATGACCTCCTGTTCTCTAACGCTGCAGGTGGGACCACTGAAACTAAAATCAGGCTGATGCTTTGGAATCAGAGTGACTATGGTAAAAGTTACCATTCCTTATGGTGAAAGACAGCAACATATTTGGTTCTATTCCTGCATCACATGAATTCAAAGAAGACAGGAAGCCTTTTTTTTTTCCATTTTTTTCCTGGCTCTGTTGTTCACAGTCCTAGTTGGCGATATTTACACCAAATAGCTGACTGAAGATCCCTGACAACCTAATGTCTTCATCATAAGTCATCGTTCCAGGACTTTTTCACCTCACCTCAACATCTCACCTCTACCTCATCCCCTCCCTCTTCCTTTCCATCCCCTTTCCCATTGTCTCTCCTACAAGACTTGATTTTAAACTACCTCAGCCATCGAGTCGTTGTTCATTTTTGCTCAAATATTTCTCCAATTTATGCCTCTTTTTTCTGTTACTGCAGCAATCAGGGCATGCCTTCAGCATTTTGTTGAGAATGTCAACTAAATATCAAGTCAATTCGTTATTTTGTGTAGTTTTTCCTCTTGCAAGACATAGACCCTGAGAGATAACAAATTAGTCTAACTTTTTCCACCTTATAACAAGGACTACCTTTCTAGAACTTTCTGATATCTTGACACAATTCCATCTGAAAATTGAACAGCCAGTATCAAAATGAAAGCCTCCTTTAACTCCTATAATGTTACTATGCTTCTGCTCAAAGTGTGAAAAAGCAAAATTTATATTTTTCTCATTAAATTTAATTTTTTGTAAAAGTTTCCATTAAGTATAATTGAACGAATTTTTACTATCAACTTGTCACATACAAGAAGTGGCATGTTGTTTGGAACCAGTAAGACATGAAGAGTTAACTTGATAAAACTGCAGAGGGATGCTGGTTTTATTGAGGCTCTTCAGCAAAGACAGAGGTGTAGCATACAGCTATTTCTTCAGGGGCTGTGTATGCACAGTAAAGTGCATGTGAAGTGCCAGTGGAGCACAGAAAGCAGAGGAGAGCCAAGCACCTCTTGGTTGTGGATGACTGGAAGAAGTATGAGTAATGCTGTAAAGTCATACCGTGGAGTGAGGTCTGTGCTGCATACAAAGCTTGGATCTGACATAGTGAGGCACTAATCCTATGGGAAATTCTTAGATTCCAGGAAGCATGGACAACTTGCTATGGAGTTCTATAATTTTTCTTGCATGTGGTTGGAGAGATAGTGCAGGAGTTAAGAACACTAACTGGTCTTCCAGAGGACCAGGGTTTGATTCCCAGAATTCACATGGTGGTTCATAACCATCTTTACTACAATTGAGGGAAACCACTACCCTCTGACGGCCTCTGCAGATACCAGTTATGCATGTGGTACACAGGCATACTTGCAGACAAAACACTTAACTACATAAAATCAAATTTTAAATATAATTTTCTATTAATATTTTGTCAGAAGTGCATAATGAAAACCTTTAAAATACAGTTTAAAAATTTTCAATGGCCTATTCTGAAACTGACAAAACTTCCTCCAAGTAAATGTAAAAGTATACTGTTTTGTTCCTTTGCTTTTCTTTGCCATTTTCTTTCTGTTGCTCACAAAGTAATAAATGAAAATGGCCATCTAGAGACAAAAGGGAAGGCTTTCCAAGAACAAATCTGTTCCCTAAATTGAAGGATAGAGCAATAAAATTTCTAGGTGGAAAAACTGGGCTGTCACCTTCATAAGATCTGAATACTTTATTGACTTTCCAACCATGCACATTAGAGCTCTACAATTCAGATAGGATTTCTCTCCATGAAGAAGGAAAAATGATATGCCATTGAAACTAAAGCAGGCAGCTCTTGAGACTCTCAGAGCAGCCTTTGTTTCCTATAAAGATTTTAGGTGAAATAGTACACATCAGGTTTTCACTAAAGATACTGATCACTACCATTAAAGATCGGGCTGAAACACACTTTCCTACACATTTCTGCACCTAAAGATTCGGCTGTGGGAGCTGTATAGTCCTTTAGCTGGATTACTTTTTATTACATACAACCATAGGTGATATTAAGTTCTTAAAACTTACTTACATGTTATAACTATAAGAATTGTAAATATCTTAAACACAGCTAAGACTTTTTTGTTTTTGTTTTCGTACAACATGAAATTTCCTCCTAGGAGGCATGAACATGAGAGAAACCCTGATCTCACTTGTCTACCATCATATTACTTAAAAGCTGGACTTTAATGGGAACAAACTTCTTAATGGCTTGAATTCCCAGTGCAAAATTATTCCTCTATTCTTATATTTTTCATTCATTGAGCTCCTAACTAAACAAAGAGGAGATACTTCTGTTATTCCTTACTGCCTCACCCTAAAGGTTCCAGCTGTGTGTGAATTCTGTCTCAATGGGGCTTCAAACACCTCTCTCAATAGCTGCCTTGTCCAAGGTAATGAGCCACATATGATGCTGGGACTGAAACAACTGTTGATTCTTTAGTCCACAGTAAATTGCTCATGAACAAACTTCTCCAATTTGTATCTCTTCTCAATCTTTATGGCAGCAAATACCCCTCAAAAAATGTTCACAATATTGCTGCTCCCAGTGATCTCTTACGCTCAGTAACCTTCACTGTTACTTCTACATTGATTTTATTTTGAATATATTCTGTTTTCCTCAATGTTTCACTTATTCCTCACTTCTATTCCTCATGTAATTTTTGTGTCAAAATATTACTGACGCCAAAAAGGCCTTTGATTATCCCACTTTGAATCATACATAATTCCTTATTCACCTGTTTTCACCCTATACTCTGATAATATTTCTATTGTAACAATTAAGGGATGATTTTATTTTCTCTTCAAATATGCTCACTGACTAAAAATGAATTTTATGTTCTTTAGCATTATATATAGGGATGATTAAAGGCTAGAACATAAAATTCTATAATCATGCACAGGTGATCAGATGTGTGTGACCACAGTGTGTCAACCTGAATAAGGTTAGACAATGGCATAAGAGTACACATAAAATATGGAGAATACATAATGTACTTCTCTTTCAGTTTTGTGGTTATAAATCTGTCTAAATTGACAAACGTCTTACTCATTGGTTATTTATATTTGGTTAATGATTTCTCTTTACTTTTTATGACTTAATTGTTTCAATTTAGTATAATAATCATTACTACTTCTGCTTGCCAACAAAACTGAAGGACTTAGAAAAATCCAGGTACAGGCATGACCTCCATAAAGACAAATAGACACAGAGATAATGTTACATAAAAATAAAGACATTCCCTAAAGTCCTGTAAACTCTCTGTTCTTCTTTTGTGTTTACCAGCTTCAGTGATTATCAATCCCTGGTACTATCTGTTTAAATTAAAGATTACTGTGGTGTGCTATAGCCATTTGAATGAATTTTCATATTCTGGTGACATAGGGAATCCTTGCACAGGAAGTTATCCTAGTAACTCTTTTTGATGAATAAGAAATAAGAGCTGCTATGATGTCCAGACATTGCCTCAAAGCAGTGAAACACTGACAGGATAAACCAAGGCTAGGATCTAGGACAGAGACTTCAGTGATGATAAAACGAACCTCAAATAAGTCTTCATTATTTTTCGGCCAAGAAGCACCTGAGTTCAGTCAATTTGAATAACAATGACTTATTCTCATTCTTATACTTATTCTTCCCTCCAGATGTATTCCGAGGAACAACCATCATTTTGCCCCTGAAGTGTCAGCAAAACTTTTGCTGTAGGACCCGTAAACTTCAGAATATTCCTCTTGAATTTAAAAGGGAATGCCATCTTCAAAACCACCTCTTTTAAGTTCAAGCTTTTGTCTCAAGACCCCAGCAGTTAATTATAACAAAAATAGCCAAGTTTTGGAAATGAAATCTAGAATTTTAGCCTGATTTGCTTTACAGGTTATTGGGTAGGCTGACCATGCCTCCAGTGAGGCTACTCCAAGGTGTCCTCAAAGCTGCTGATTTTAACACTGAATATTAAGACACCAGATCTGGGTCTTCTACTGTAGTGAGCCTAGAGGAGACCCTCAAAGCAGAAAATATGGACTACCCCCAAGTCATCACTAACTAAAGGAAAGAAGATTGATGTAAATTATAGTGAAATTAAATTTCTTGAAATACATTGGCATGCACTTTTTCTTAACTTAGTAAGTCATACAGTTTTCAATATACATAGAGGGAACAAATAGTATATTATCCCATCAGTTTTTGAAATAGAAAAGTCAAACTTAAAAAAGCATTGCTTGAAATGTGGTAGTTACAGACTTTAAACCTCTTATTTCTGTCCTTCTTAGATTAAAGTCTCCTGTTTTAGCATCTGTAATTTTACGAGCAAGGATGAGTAGCGTTTTTATCACTGCGATATTTCTACACACCCTAGCAGTCTGTGGCATACACAGTTATCTGTGAGCAAAGCATAGGTTAAGTACATGTGACAGAGATGAGTCCCGAGATTAAGTATACACTGTGAAATGCATGTGGATGCTCATGATTTAAACCAATGAACTGTGGCCTGAAATGATGTCACAGGAAGCACAGCAGTAAGTGGAAGGTTAAACCTACTTGCATCTCGGCTCATTAAACGCAGTTAAAGTGCACATCCCCTCATTCTGACAGTAGTGATCACAAGGGTTCTCTTTCTGGTCACAGCGCTGACTTTTAAACCCCACAGAGCATCTGCAGAATTTCAGTAAAATACAACTGAATAAAGCATATGACTTTTTGCCATATATGTTTAAATTTATCTTATACATTGAAAGTAATATAAAATGAAATGTTCCCAGGAATGCTTTCCTCCCTCACGTATACCCTGATGTTATGTTCCTCTGAGAACTTGGGGGACAGGATGCTTACAGGATTCACACATGGGCATCATTCCTTTACTCAGTTAAAACAAATCTCAGTACAGTGACCACATCAGAATTGCTTTAGGTGGTCTGTTCCAGGAAATCAGCAAACTGAGATGGAAAAAAATATTAAATTTCCTAAGTATTTAGTAACCCAGCTGCACATAATGTACTCTGAGAGAGCCACGAACTTAATTGGTTTATATTTTTTTTATACTCTAAGTCTAATACAATCATCAGATAATATTATATATTTGAAAACATAGTCCATATTCTTTTGACAAGAATATTCCTAAGTACTGAAGAATATATACACGCGCGCACGCGCGCGCGCGCACACACACACACACACACACACACAATAATCTGTAGTTTTCACATAGCTTAATAAGGTCAATAAAACCACAACAGTTTTCCACGCATTTCCAAGTTGAAATTTGTGAATGTCTGAGATGATATGATGCTAAGAACTGATTGAGCTATTCCTCAAGAGATCTTTAAGAAACTGATGAGAAAGGGTTTATGTAGCACATGAGTCAATGAGGGACAATTGACCAGAGATGTGCATGACACACCTACTTAAAAAAAAATATTGCCCAAGAAAGGAAAACATTAGAATCACGACTCCACCTACATGCAGCTTTGTCTTATGCAAATTACCCTCATTAGGAGATACTCACACACACACAGGTACATTAATTTCAGGATCCAGCTGGCATGTGCCACCATTGTAACAGTAACCGTCACATAATTGACAGCTAGAGGCAATCTTTCCATTAGTGCAGCTGCAGCAACAAAAGAAAAAAGTAACATGGTTACCACCAGCATTATTGGTGTTGAAGGTTAACACAAAACATCTGAAAGCTAGAATAGGCATCATCTGAAATCTTCTGGTTTNAAAAAAAATATTGCCCAAGAAAGGAAAACATTAGAATCACGACTCCACCTACATGCAGCTTTGTCTTATGCAAATTACCCTCATTAGGAGATACTCACACACACACAGGTACATTAATTTCAGGATCCAGCTGGCATGTGCCACCATTGTAACAGTAACCGTCACATAATTGACAGCTAGAGGCAATCTTTCCATTAGTGCAGCTGCAGCAACAAAAGAAAAAAGTAACATGGTTACCACCAGCATTATTGGTGTTGAAGGTTAACACAAAACATCTGAAAGCTAGAATAGGCATCATCTGAAATCTTCTGGTTTAGGTCTAAATCTAAGGTTTGCAGATGTGCAGATATTTGTTTATTAGAATAAGGATAGATTAGTTTTGCATTTTACTAATTTTCAACATATTTGTTTGACAAAACTTTGAAGCAGCTAAATATATTTTTAGAAAATACTCTTGTATATCCCTCCTATGTTAGGGCATTATGAATTTATTTTTCAGTTAACTGGAACTTGGTCACTTAACGGTGAGCTATAAACCACACTACAGAAGTACAATGAATTTCTGTTCTCACCATAGGATTTTCTAGAGAGAAACGTTAGGATTGTAATTATTTTAAACCTGTATGAAGGATTATATATTCACATAAGAGTACATGAGTTTATGTTCTTGTGTGCTTAGAGGCCAGATGAAGTATTGTGTGTTATCCTTGGAAATGTTATTCATCTCTTTAAAGGAAGAGACTCTCATTGCCTGAGGTTAACAATTAAGTAGATTTGTTAGGCTGTTCAAAAGTATCATTTTGGTTCATCTCTACAGAATTGGTTGCCTGGTGGTATTAGTTTGGGAATATGATTCTGTAGGTAAATGTTTTTGTCACCCAAGTAGATGACAGGCAACTCTCACATTTGGTTATCTGGCCTTTATGTGCACTGTGATATGATTGTGCCCAAAAGCTGTGTACACAGGCATAAAAATAAACATTACAGGAAATAAATATATCAAATTAATTCAAATGTTAAATACATACTATTTAATTCATCATCAAACATGTTGCTTTGTTTTGAGTCAAGGTGTTACTTTCTAGCCCAAGCATATGTGACTTACTACATATCCAAGTCTGGTCTATGATTTCATATAAGTTCTTGACCTCACCCTATAGAATGCAGCACTTACAGGTGTGAGCTTCTGTGTCCTTAAAGTTTTTGTTGTCAAAATTGAGCTAGTTAGTGAAAATCTAAATCTAGTAGAGAAGGAGTCATGCAGGAGCACAAACAGCTGGGTACTCTTGAAAATCACACCTCAGAGACTACTAATAGTCACATGATATGCCTGGGATCGAAAGAAATACCTTATTCCTTCAGTGTAAAATGGACCTAGCAGTGCTAAACAAGCAACAACAACAACAAAATCACGGTCTTGTATGTTAAACAAACAACTTTACTGGTCGTGGTATACCTCTGAGAAAATGTGAAAGATATATATATCTATGCTCCAGGTCATTGGGTAACCTGATTTCCTTGCTGAAACATTTTTAAAAAGCTATATACATGTTGTTTTTAAAGTAGATTACAATTTCATGCTGGTCATGGTCATCAATTCATCACAAAGTCAGTTGTTTTCCAAGTGTAGACATGACCTTGGTAGTGAAGTAAGGCTTCAGGACCATTGACTGATTTTTCTGACCTTCCTGTGGTAGACAACTTTTGCAGAGCATCCCTTCCTAGTCCTAGGCTTGATTTTACTTATAACGTTATATAATTTCTGCTTCCTCAAGATACAGCACACCCTGTCTAGAGTATTCCCGAATGACATTAAAATGCCTGAGAATGATAGGAAGCCTACCCCCTCTTCATAATTGTCTTACTATGTGTACATTCACCTGTTTTCCTGTAGATTGTATGGTGGCTGGAATTGTACGAGCTGAATATAATTTTGGTCAGGTTTTGAATTTGAAGACAACTCTACAGAGCCTATATTTCAAAATAGAATATCTTTTAAATATCAATAGGAGTGGTGAATTCACTATATGCAAGTTGTAAAATGGGACTGTGTAAGCCCAGAGCCCATCATGGGATAGGTCTCACATTCCTCATTAATAGAGAATGTAAGATCTTTTACAGCTGATCTGAATACTGGTTTTACAATACACACGCAAAGTGAGCCAAAATATGCAGTCAATAGTCCTGCTTTCTGAAATGTTAAGTGTGAAGGTACTTCTTTTCCTCCTTTCCAAGCTTTACTGAACACAAAGGCAGGAAAGGTTATAGATTATGATTCTATTAAAGGAATAATGTCAAAGAGGAAGAATTATCTCATTATATATGGTGGAGTTTTACATAAAATGATAACTATATTATATAACCAATGATAATTTTATTATACAAAAGTGGAAATAATGTAAATTAATTGTTTTAAATTCTTGTTTCTAACATCTGTGATAACTTTTGTTCTTTTCCTATTAATATTTTATTTGAATTTGTAACTGAATATAGAAGTTTTCAGATATTTTTAAGTATGGAACAAATGCTACTTAATTCCTCAATTTCCTATATGTCATTTTTTATAAAATCACATAAAGTTCAAATAAATTCACAATCTCTGATTAATGAATTCTCAAATGTTACTTTTAAGTTATCTAGTAAATACAATATTGATAGGAAAGTTAATATCAAATGGGTCCTCTCTGAGTGGTTCAACATGAGTTACAAGCTTGTCTTCAGTAATATTTACTTCTATCTTCAAGGATAATATGTAGTGATGATCACTGTCATAATGCAGTCTGTACACAGTTTATAGCCACAGATATTAGTGTAAGTGGAAGAGACTCAACAAAAACATCATGTAACCACCTCTGATGGGGAACAGAGATCATGAGGAGCACATCCGAGTGCAGTGAAAACTTCTTATAGTATATGAAGGTGGATCCTAATAAAGTCTCCCATTAACGAGGGAGATGGAGTTCCAACTAGCCATCGCTTATCACCAAATAAGAGAGACTTGATTACATCCAATTGAATTGTTGGCTAAAAGGATCCTATGGATATGCAAAACAACTTAGTTGTTGCCAAGACAATAGGTTGTTCTACAAAAAAAAATGGCAGCCAGGCCCCATTGTTGAATACAACACCTGCACAACTCACTGAGGACGGAGATGCTGAGCTTGTGCCTCCATTGAACCTTTATCCCTATTTTCTAGTGTCTTTGGAATGGGGAGGTATCTGAAAGATACCAAAAGGGAAACATAAACACCAACCCAGCTACAAAACCCTTGATCTACAATATGTCCCGCTTACAAAATATGCTAGTACAATAGTGGCACAAAACTTGAGCAAGTAACAAAGCATGGTTGAATTTGACTTGAGGCCTACTCCATGAAATACAAGCCCAAACCTGGTACTGATTGGGTGAAAAAGGATGAGAGACTAGACAGGCTAGGTTTAACCTATGTTAAAACAAAATATGACTGATTCGAAAAAAAATAAATAACAACATATAATAAAAATTATATCGTAGTGATGAAAATGACACCTAATGAGATTCTTCTCCACTCATGGGAAAAATACATCGCCCCATATCCAGATATTTTGAACAGAGTGAGACCTTGGAACATACATTTCTCAGTGGAAGGTCTCCATCAAATCCCTCCCCAAGCTCAGGAAAGCCTGTGGAGGAGGAGTCAGAATGGTTTAAGAGCCAGAGGAGAAGGAGGACACCAGGAGACCGAGGCCCTCTAAATCAAGTGAGCAAAGCTCATACGATCAGAACTCAAAGTCTGAGGCAGCAGGGATGGGGCCAACAATGGTCCGTACCAGGTCCCCTGTAAATACGTAAGTACTTTCAGTTTAGCGTTTTTATGGGAATCCTGAATGTGCAAACAAGTGGTACTTTTATTCTTGTAACTTTTCATATTGTTAGTTTGTGCTGTCGAACTTTGATGTGATGGTTTTGTCTATCTTATTATATCTTATTTTGTTTAAAACAAAAAAAACAACCAACAAACCAAATAAACAAACAAAAAAGCCCTCCACATGTACAAACTAAAATAAAACTCTTTCATAAGAACTGTTGAGCTTTTTGCAAACATGTGACTTGTGTGATCCATGTGAGTATTTATTTTGGTTTTATGTACTTATTAAAGTAATATCAGTCCTGTTTTTAATTACTTAAATTAAAAGGAGTACACTTTCAAATGATTCAGCTTGTTAGGTCTAGTTTATGCCATTCATAAAGATAACACAAAACACATTTACAGTAAATGCTATAGTGAGAGCAAATAAAAAATAAATATAACTTTGTGACATTGCCTGCAATAAAATTTTATTGGATCTTCCTTTACAGAGTAACATAATTCATCTGACAAGTCATAGAGCACTCAGTGGCAGGGATACTTTATGGAACACTCTTATGTTTCTTGCTCTGATTCATTATACATTTAAGCAAAGTAGATGACAGAATCCAGTCCTTCATAGACACTTCTTTTAGAGTGTTGTTCACAGTACTTTGGCATGAGGACTGACCTCTCACCTTATAGTGAAAGGGGAGCACGGGCCTGCTTTTCGTCTGGCCCAGCTCCTGCATGGCTAGCTTATATCCCGAAATAACAA
>LOEQ01006772.1:15527-30310 GCA_001685075.1 Bramus lutescens | reverse complement strand
CCTCCTACATCACCTCATGGCAAGAAGTTGTTTTCTGGTACAAACTGAATATAATGAAACTTAGTTGCTCAGTTCTGTTCCTATTCACTTAGTTGTAAAGACAAATTTCAAAAGACAACAGAAATAGAACTTGTACATATCCACTCTGCTTCCTAAAACCCATAATTCAATGCACTTGTTTAAGGTAGAAATTCTCAGTCAGAGTAGGAAAAGAAAAGGCTTAGTGCCTATGTCCATTGACGATATATATTGCTTCTACACAGAAGGTTCAACTCAAACAAATAAAATAGAATTATAATCTCAAAATAAAAGACACTTAATCAGAAAGTGAATTTTAAAAATTCCAATCTACTCACTGTGGTTATTAATGAGAAATTATATTTAATGAAAAAAACCTACATTGAACATTCCACATACTTGCATCCATTATTCCAACAAGAGGCTCTGGGTATGGAGGTTGGAAGAAAATGTTTGGGTGTTGGTTCTCTTCTAAAATGTGGATTTGGGGGCTGTCTTCACATGATCAAACTTGTCCTACAATTTCATGGATTCCTCCTATCTCACTCTATTGAATGTAGCGCTAAAATAAATAATGCTTAAAAATATATGTGGCTCTAGGCCTACCTCCTTTGCCTTCTGTGTAATGTCACTGGCCTTTATATACCATGATGGTCTTGGCTTCATGAGCCATCACTTGTAGATACCCTAAGTACCCATTATTGCTGTTTCCTCTGTTTTGGTCTCTTCCATGCCTCCCACAACCATCTCTTTTTCCTGCTCCTCTTCCCTTTTCTCATTGTTCTGCTTTCACTGTGAATTAAACCCTTGGTAGGCAAACATGATCATATCCTTAGCTCTACTTATAGATTTTTCAAAAATATTTTCACTATTGCTTGTTTCTTGGCTATATTTCAGTTCTGGAATGATCTGATACTACCATTGATGTTCACCTTCTTCAGATATTTGCAAAAGTGTCAAAGAGTGAGCTTACTTGAACTTCATCTCTAGCTTAAAAAAATGAACTATTGGTCAAGCAGAACTTTTGATTAAAATATTACATTGACTTTATACTTTATTTCTGAACCATGTGTCTTTTGCATACAGGTGCTTTATAAATTAAACTAGATGTCTACTTACTTGCAAAATATATCTTCATTGTCTTTATTTATAATACAGTGTCCGCCATGGCATCGTATACATTTGTCAATCTCACATTTCGGCCCTTCATAGCGTGTTGGACAGACACATTCAACACTTCCATCATTCCCAATGGTACATGATTCAGAATTCACACAGTAGTGGTGGCACACATCTAGGAGGAATGAACAACCAAACATTTAAATGATGCTATGAGATATTGTTTTCAGTTTTATAAATGATATTATTTTGTTTAATATGAAAGTGGTCACATAGTAGGTAAAATATTTTTTTAAATCGGTTTGTATAATATACAAAAGAGACTTCTCTGATAAAGCTTTTATTCTTCTCTATTTCTATGTTAGGATCCAATTAATCAGGGTAAAAAGATAAGTATTATTATATTGATACAATGGTAGCTGATAAGCTCTTTTATTCTGACTTGCAAAGCTTAAGATTCCTTAACTTTCCTTTCAGTGAGCAGTGAAAGTGTGGTTGGACATGAGCAAAAATGTTTGAGATTTCCTTAGAAGTCTCTTACTGTTGCACTTCCCAACTCACTGTATCCCTAGACCAATAGAACATTTGGTGAGAAGATAGAACACCAAAGAAAAGCTGAGCAGGATTGGCTGATGTTTATCTTTCTGAATTCTATTTGTGTGCTCTTCAAACCCCCTCCAGACTGAATTGTTCCCATTTAATCTACACTAGGGTTTTAAAGCATCTTCCTTTTAAAGCATTACAAACAGGTTTCTTCATGATCAAAGAATGCTTCCCTCAAATATTTTAATACCTCTTCAACATTCATAGTTCAACAAAAAGCATTGAGTAAACTTTTAATATCACCTCAGAATTATTATGCTTCAGTCTGACTACAAGATAAGGCAAGTTCCGGCTTGCTATCCTTTCCTGCTTAGGATTTTAGCTGGCTGGGGTCGTCATTCTTGTGGATTCCTGGGAATTTCTCTAGAGCCAGGTTTCTTTTCTTTTTTTTTTTTTTCAATGTTTCTCTAAAGCTTTTGTGCCTGTCCTGGAACTAGCTCTTGTAGACCAGGCTGGCCTCAAACTGACAGAGATCCGCCTGCCTTTGACTCCCGAGTGCTGGGATTAAATGTGTGGGCCCCCACCGCCAAGGACTAGAGAGCCAGGTTACTTGCTAACCCCATAATGGTTCCCTCGATCAAGATATCTCTTTCGTTGCTCTCATCTATGTCATTCCTCAATCTTGACTATCCTGTTCCCTCAATGAATATCTTAAATATCACCATAGAGCCTTCATCTAGGCGGAGACCCACATCAGAGCACTGGACTGAGCTGCCAAAGTCCAGTTGAAGAGTGGAAGGAACGAGAATATGAGCAAAGAGGTCAAAATCATGATGGGTTCACCCAGTGAAACAGTATATCTGAGTTAATGGGAGTTCATCAACTCCAGCAGGACTGGTAAGGAACAAGCATAGGACCAAACTAGTCCCTCTGAATGTGGTTGACAGTTGCATGCCTGAGGCAGACTGAGGGGCGGCAACCAGGATTTATCCCTACTGCTTGTACTGGCTTTTTTGGATCCTATTCTCTTTGGATGCATATCTTGCTCAGTCTAGATATAGTAGGGAGGGCCTTGGACCTTCCCCAAAGCAATGTNGGATTTATCCCTACTGCTTGTACTGGCTTTTTTGGATCCTATTCTCTTTGGATGCATATCTTGCTCAGTCTAGATATAGTAGGGAGGGCCTTGGACCTTCCCCAAAGCAATGTGCTGTACCCTTTCTGAGGATTGGATGGGGGAGAGGTGGGAGTGTCTGAGGGGGAGTGGAAGGAGGGGAGGGAGTGGGAACTTGGATTGGTACGTACAATGAAAATTGGTAGCTTGTTTCTTTCTTTAAAGAAATTAAAAATAAAATTAAAAAAGAAAAAAGGTAAAAATAGGAAAAATAATTATTATTCTTCAGTAACTTGAAAAGCAGACAACTCTATGGGTTTAATTCATTACAAAAATGTAAATAACTAATTAAATCTACCACAGCGTTTGTATTTGGAGGCAGAAATTTATATTTAGTTACTTAACTGTTAAATGAGATTAGTTAGATAAAATATAATTCACAAACCTTAACCTGCTACGTGACAACAATGGTAAATGATGACTAAAACATTTTTCTAGCTTTTGTGTTTGCATATTTGTGCAGTCCTTTATTAAGTTAGACAGAATGTGAAATTATTTTTTTTTAATTTTTTATGATTTATTTATCTTTATTTTATGTGCATTGGTGTGAACGTGTCAGATCCCCTGAAACTGGATTTTCAGACAGTTGTGATCTGCCATGGATGCTGGGAATTGAACCCGGGTCCTTTGGAAGAGCAGTCAGTGCTCTTAACTGCTGAGCCATTTCTCCAGCCCCAGAATGTGAAATTATTGACAGACTTATTTTATATTAATGAAAGCTGGATTTAAGTGTTCTTACTCTTGTTGTTGTTTTCTACTAAGGATACTCTTTGGATTCATTATTTAATCCCATAAGTATAGTTTTGGACTAAATATAAAAAGTGAAGCATTTTCAAAATTTTAGAACTTGGAAATCGGAACACTAAATGGGAACTGGTATCTATTCGCTGTGGTGCAATTTGTGACCTGTTCAGGGCATACAGCATGTTATGCTACTTTGTCCTACTGTCATCTGTACGTCATACAGATGATTGGTTTCATAATATAAAACTGTATCCAAAGAAGGTCAGAAAAGGGTTTGCTCATGATCAATTGGTACAATAAATTGGTATTGGCCTAACAGTTTAGAAAAAATCCAACTTGCATTTTACTAAGTCAGCCACTTTCTACGTCTAATACAGGCATACTTGTGGACCTTTCCTGGAGACAGTCAAAAGAGAGAAAGGATGCTTCATTTTTCATGTTCTCTGGCCTTGAAAGCCAAGATATTGGAGTGTTCAAAAGCAGAGCTGCTCTCTGCGCTGTAGTTGGAAAGCTGTTTCTCAAATCCATTTAAATTCAGCTGCCTTCCATTTTTCTTGTAGTTTACAGCATCTGAGAACTGCATTCTCTGCATCGTGGTTATCATTCCATCAGTAGTATGTGAGATAGATAGATAGATAGATAGATAGATAGATAGATAGATAGATAGATAGATAGATAGGCAGATAGATAGACAGGTAGACAGATAGATAGGGATAGGCAGACAGGTTTTTCAATGAAATTAGGTACACCTCATATTTGACAATGAAGCCAGAAACATACACTGGAAAGAAGACAGCACCTTCAAAAAATTGAACTGTTCATAGTGGATATCTGCACATAGAAGACTTCATAATGGTGAAGTTTTCTCAGAATTTATGTTCAGCCACCTGATCCTTGCACTAGTGAACTGGTTCTCAACCTTCCTAGTTCTGTGATCATTTTAATATCGTCAGTCCCTTATGTTATGGTGAACCCAACCATAAAATTATTTTTATTGCTACATCATAGCTGTAATTTTGCTATTGTTATAATTTGTAATGTAAATATCTGATATACAAGTAATCTGATATGCATCCCTTATGAAAGTGTTGTTTGACCCCCAATGTGGTTGTGACCCATAGGTTAAGAATCAGTGCACTAATGGCTTTCTATCCCTAATGTCTCATACCTGTAATGCATGTGATCCCATGAAATGGTCCACAGCAGGAGGGGCTGTCTTCAGATATTGTTTTAAGCACCAATAACATGAAAATATCATTGACAATTTCTGGTATTTATTTATTATTTAACTTTGATGTTTTAATTGCTATATTATGTATTGTATATTTTTGCACATTTTAAAATACATACCTTTATAGTTATAGTGATATACTTTTGTATTCCTTAGAGTTAATTTCAAAGCAATATGTTATTTAGTTGCTGTTTCTGTTGTATTCATTATCTTGCCCATTATATAACAATAGAATAAAGGAGGGAATTCCTTTCTATGGCATAAAACACTGAAATTCAAACTATGAGCTGAAAATTTGGGAAATTCTTTTAATTACTGTCTTTAACATAAAACTTTGAGCAGCTTGGTACTTATCAATGTATGTTCTAGTATATTGTTTGTGACTCTTAGTTTATTTTCTGCTACGGTCCACAGAAATCATGCAGTGAGATTTCAGTTGAGAGAGCTGAAGACTGACCCACCAGAATTAATGCATTCTGATGGAGATAAACCCAGATTTGCAAGGTGCTGCCTATATCTTTTGTATATTGGCTGTTCTTATGGTAGATCTCTTCTGAAACCATAAGCACTCTCCTTTCGTGAAAGATTCAGCAGAGTAGGGATCATCGGACACAATTCTTTCCCATGTACTGGTATATTGGGTCACCCCCAACACTCTGTGGAGCCTCCAGTGGGAAACTTAGTCATGTGGCCAGAAATTTCTGTTTGCACAGTCATATCTCTGTTCTGTTCCTTGAGATAAATTAGATATCACTTCTTCCTTCAACTATCTCAGAACATGAAGTCAGGAAAGGAGTCATTATATAGATCACATTTGGGACCTTCAAAGATAAAGGGACATCCAAACTCAGAGAATTGCTTTTGTTTTGCATGTATATATAAACTGGAAATTTTAAAATAGGAGAAGAATGAAGAAACTGATACCAGAGTATGTAGTGGAGAGTTTATTTCACCCTCAGATCTAAGTCCCATACTTGCTGTAAGTCTTCTTTTGAACCCTGAAGGAGATACTGAGGCTGGCACTCAGAGATCTCCAATAACTGTAATTATACCTCTAAGAGTTAAACATGATATTAGTTTTGAGAGAAATAATCTATTTTGCTTCTGTTCAAATTATTTGAAGTTTTATGATACAAAACCTGTTTTCTAAGCTTGTTAGATGACATTTCATATGAAATATATTGTGTTTGGTTCAAATTTGCTTTAAAATATTATTTTATTTTGAAAGAAAAATGTGAAGTGTGGGATTTTGTTGAAGCAAATTTTTTGTCAGAAAAGACTTAGGTAAATATTTTTGTTTAATGTGTTCCTGTGCCTCACGGGATATATGTCCTGTGTTGTTTGCAAATACCCAATTCCTTTGGCAGATAATTACTTGTGAGTACACATGGTTCACTTGACTCCAAGCCCAGATTTGGTTGGAATCACTGCTTCTACTAATTACCAGCAGAGATTTTGAAATATGGGTGGCTCTGAAGAATGAATGACCAGTTTTCATCAATATATAACATTGAGAAGGCTATGTTATTTCTGTGGCAGATTTCATTCACCCTTCAACCAAGTGGGGCTGGTCTTTATTTCACCATCACAAGTAGCTTTCGAGAACGTTCTATTTTGTTGGAAATGAGCTTTGACATCTTTGACATCTGTACTAGTGTTAATATGGTACGAGACTATGAGAGTGGGCCGTCTCACATGAATGTGAAGTATAAGGAGGTGAGGTTAGTGTCCAAACACTAAGTGAACTTTCCAGGGAAGAAAATGTCTGCACTCAGAAGCCTTAATTTCTCAGAGATACTGTAATCGATGAGCTGCTATTGCTCTTGCAAATTATCTTCTGCATGTTCCTGAGAGAAACTCCAATTAAACTAGTGGATCACATACAAATAGAAGATGAAAATGCAGTGGCTGTGCTTATTGAGAAGGCTTTGTGGAGAGGGAGAGGATGAGCGGAAAGGATTACAGATCCTTCTATTTGAAATTGTCAAAGATTTAGAATGGGGAAACAACCAAAAGAGAGTATTCAGATTCAGATTTTTGGAATTATTTGATAATATTACTAAAATTACATGTGTAAAATATATAGAGTAGAGATAAAGATTTGCTGTAAGGGCTAGGGAAAGAACTTGGTGGGTATAATGTAGAATGTTTTCTTTGATCTGTAGTACCCATGTGAAAAGGGGACATTTCATACTTATAAACTCAGCACTGGAGAAGAGATATCAGGAAGATCTCCAGGACTCAATAGCAATCCAGACTGGATTTCCCTCTGAGTCTCAGGGCAGTGGAAGACACTCTCTCTAAAACAGCAACCAAATGTTGATGGTAACTGGGGAACAAAATGGGGCTGGCTCCTGAGGTTTACATCTAGCCTCTGTGCATGTGTACTCACACATACCCACACAAACAAATACATACAAATATACATACATACGTGCACACACAGACACAATAGATAACTCAAAATTATGCTATTATAATTTGATAATTCTATCAAATATTAGTAAACTTCTAAACATTGTCATGCAAATTTAATTCTGATTGATTTTTAATGTATGATTTGAATGGTAGTATTGGAGTATTTCCCTCACTTTAATATGAAAGAGGTATTCTCTTTGAATGCCCACTTATAGAAAGCTCTTTCTTTTGAAAGTCTGAATATGAAAGTATGTCATTGTCTAGGCATTTATGATAACCCATGTGATTTTGGTTGGTTAAGACATGTTTCATGTAATACAAACTGGTCTTGAATTGGCTATATCTAATGATGGCCTTAAGTTGTTAATCCTCCTCTATCTGCTCCCTGAGTGCTTGGATGATAGACATGTCTTTCATATTTTAGGCAAAAACTCTACCTTCTGGGCTTTATACTCAGCCTCCCATGTGTTTTTATTATATACTAATTGAATAAATTGGTTTTAAATATTGAAGTATGTGTCTTAACTTGCATACAACTTACTGTGCTTTGGAAATAGTTGCCTGTTGTTCCATTAAATTACTTTATGTAAATACATACTTAAATATTTTCTTCTTATTTTTATGTTCGTAATGGGTAAATAACATTATACCAAAGTGTTTCCAAGATTTTAGTCTTTCTATTAATCTCAATCAAATTTAACTCTATTTTTGTAACCCTGAGAATCTTTTAAATGATCTAACATAAAAGTACTAAAACAATAGTTTCATTAGCTGACCCTCTGTCATCGTTCTTTATTATGATTAACTAAAAATAATATAAAGATTTATAACCTTTAATTTGAATCTATCTTAGTTTTTACATTTTTTTGTTTTTGCTTTTTTTTCTAGACAGGGTTTCTCTGTAGCCTTGGAACCTGTCTTGGAACTAACTCTTGTAAACAATGCTGGCCTCAAGCTCACAGAGATCCACCTGCTTCTGCCTCCTGAGTGCTGGGATTAAAGGCATGCACCAGAACCTCCTGGATACAATATTTTTTCTTTCAAAATAAAGCAATTAGAGCATGCAGTCTGTGGGATGTCCATGGGTTTTTTTTCCCATGGTTTTGTTCTGTTATACAGTATTTACTTTTGTGGATTTCACTGTGAAAAGTGGCAGGCAGCAAGGCTGAGGGGAGAGAGAGCACCTCTTTATGAAAGATGTGAATCTTGAAGATCTTGTATGGAAATTTTTCTTAGAACCTTCCTTTTCCTTGAAGTGAAATCTTACAAGAGCACAGAAAATACCTGCTTGCAGCAGGCTGAACACAGAATATCAACTTTGGTGGTGTTCTACAAATAGTTACAGATGTTCCAGGCACCAGCTCTGATCATGCTTATGAACACTGAAGGCACTGTCTGTGTACAAATTCACAGATTTTCCGAGAGACCTGATCTTTTCCTACTCGTAAAAGTTAGAGACACCATCTCTGTGCACACTCATTCAGATTCCAGCCACGGATGCTCTATCAGAGCTGAAACAATAGGACAACCCCCCAAGGCGGGATGTCACTTCTAGTGGGGCAGTCAAAAATACGAAGAGTGACAATACAATTGAAAAGTACAAAAGCAAGGTACCAAATTTCCAGGACAATGGAAAGCTAGAAAGACAGGATACTGGATTAGACAGCCAGTTAACAGCATAATGAAAACCCAAGTAAAGAAGAAAAGGCATAGACAGCTGGAGGAGGGATTGGCACAGAAGCAATGGCAGTGTTTTAAAGTTAGAAAGAGGACACTAGGGATGTGTTTGCTAATGCAGACTGAGTCCAGAGCATGAGTAAATGAAGGTGCTGCTTTCTTCTCATCAAGAGAAAAAGGATTTCAAGACACCAGGTAGACTGTGCTCAGGAATTTATGCCACTGCACCTCCGACTGCTCTGAAGAACCTCAAAATGTGACAGACATGGAAGTTCTTTGTGATTGTAGGGCCATTCCACTTCCTGTGTCCACGGTGTTCCAGTTGTGGTCTGAGTTCCCATTAGTCTTTGTAAAAATAAGGAACAGGTGAAAATGTGCTTTCATTTTTCCTGGTTGTTTTAGGTATTTCTTTATATAGGCTTGTTTTCAACATAATAACTCAAATTTAAAGATCCTATTATTTTTAGCAAAGTAGAAATTTAGAAGACCAGGTTACTATATGCCAATTTGTGGACAGGGCATCAGATTACGGGATACTGTATCAAAGGAAGCCTGATTGGGGAGTCATACAATTTTCAGATCTTACACTTTCTAACAAAGAATAAAAGGAGAAATTCCTAAATCTAAGTTTGGAGACTTGGAAAATAAACTGAAAATAGTCATCTCCAAAGTACTATGTGCATTGACAGAAGTTTCATTTCTCTTACCGCCTTGGCATGCAAGGGGGTGATTAGTGCACGGAACCCTCTGAAAATGTCAGATCCCCACAGTCCTTCACAGGCTTTCACCTCCTTTCTTCTTCGTATGCTGTCCCTCATCTTCCCTTGCATCTGACGACTTTCTCTTCAGGCCCCCTCAGTGATCACTTGGGGGAAGAAAGCTTTACAATGGATCTTGGGCTCTTTGTGTGAGCAGTGTTAGTGCGGCCCCATGCTTCATGAACCTCTTCCACGGCATCTTATTTCCTTTCCTGAACACCACAACAGATTCTTAGCTGGCGGTAGGAAATTGCTGACACAACTTTTCACACAGTCTAACATTAGGGGGGTCACCAGTGACCTTATCCACTGACTACAGCACAATACTTCATTGAAGACCAGTGCTAAACATAATCTGATTACAGTAACACAATAGACTCATGTCCACAGCTCAGGCATTGTTCAAAAATTACTTTAAAACTATGCTTTTAAACATCAAAGATATTATATTTTTGCCTTATTTTTAGGTCTCTCAACGCTGTAATCTAAGCTTCTTTTGCCTGGAAACCTTAGCCTTTAAAAGTTCAGCGACTGTTTCAGCCTCAGAGACACAGCTCTTCCTGTCTGTCCTGATAATGTGTCGGATGGAGCAATGCACATGCTCTTTGAATGTTATTGAGAGTTGCTGGCTTAATGGACTGCTCCTAGTGCTACTGTCCTTTATTTAACAATAACCTCAGATAGTGTTGACTTCACAAATGACAGCTCGATTTAAATGCACAATGCTATACTTATTCACTTTGATTGATAGCGGGAATCCTGGCTGTAGAGATATGTGAAAATTCAGCTCTATTTATTCTTGAGCAAATAAAGAACACTGCATTTTAGCTTTGTTACTTTATATTTTCCCTAAATTATTACTGCTAAAATTAATTTTCATTCAGACCTCTGAAATGTACCTTGCTGCTGAAGTTGTGAGACGTTTTAACTCAGCACAACTAAGAAGTGATATTTTACCTCCCACTAATAGCCTATAATCAGGTGCCATAAGGAGCTATTCCGTCATTCCTTCATTTACTGGTGGGAGTGTTGTGTATGCCAGAGACACTTTTGACAAAACACTGGGTCCACTGAACTTTGCTGACTCACCCTGATGGGTTCCGAATCTATTACAATTCCTTAGATGCTAAATTTGTCATTTTAATTGCGAAGCCCAAGAACAGCATCAATGTTCTCAGGGATTTTAGCTGACATCTTGATCAACAACTCCTGGGGTCTAATTCTGCCTGCTTCAGGACTGTGGGCAACTTATTTAACCTCTGTCTGAGGAATAATTGGTTAATTTAAATAAGTGTTTTGCAGTAAAATGCCGGAAGCACTCTGACTGCTAATAGTAAGGATAAAATCATAACACAGCCTGGTAAAGCGGTGGGCTGCCACACACTGTGATTCTATTAAGTTGTCAATTAAGATGCAAGCTAACTGAATTTGTTCTTTGGAAGAATGCAGCATTCTGTATTGATAGCTATACAGCATTTTTAAGGCAGTTCAAAGAGAATCAAGAATTCTGATTATTTGATTTAAAACTAAACATTCTTATAGAGTATAATGCATCAATTGGCATAAGGTAATGAATAAAGAAGAGATTTTAAAAACTGAACTCAAATGGAGTGTGGTGGGAAATGCCTGTAGTCTGATCAGTCTGGAAATAGCATGGAGGATTAAAATCCTTTAATACCTTCAAGGTCAGTTGTGATTAAATATATGAGTTTGGGTCAGTTTGGAATATACAAGATACTTTAAAACAAAATGTCAAGAACACCATTCAGACATACATAGCAACCAAGGATTAACCACATATAGAACAGACATTTTTCATGTAATATGTTGATTGTCTTTTAATTAACTTTTTCAGTCCACTTTCATTTAGGTATGCTATCTGTAAAATTACTATTTATTTGTTTGTTTATCAGCTGTTGCTGCAAGGTTGAATTTCAAAAAGGCTTCACATCTGAACAAGATACAGTGAACAAAATAACAGAGTGAACGAAGAAAGGAGACATAAAAAAACAGAGTTGAAAGAGGCAGATGTCAGTTCAAACTAAAGAAGAAGCGAATGATTTGAAAAGCTCACTAGTAAGCACTGGATATAGTCTCTGTGCCGGAGAAGTTGAGTTTAGAGGGAGGATAGCCATGGCTGTGGTCCTACGAGAGTAAAGAGAGAGTTATAAACTCAGCACCTTGTGAGAGACAGCAGCTGGAATTTCCCTTCATTTCCTAGAAGTCATTAAAGATTTTAAGAATTGTTGAGCAAAACAGAAAAAAAGAAATTAGTGCCTTCAGAGGAAGCAGGTACACTGGTATCCTCGGCTGTGCTTGATGGGAGAGGGATGGGGTAGTGAGGAGAAAGATGAGATTACGTGAGTGTAACTGGATTGCACTTTCCTGTGATTGCTGTCCTGGGACATACAACAGTTGAATGACAGGCCTATTGTAGTGACATCTATACAGGAGAAGAGAGTAACTTTTAGGAAGGAAATGGAGAGCAATTGTTAAGCATTTCCTTATTGCTGCACATAGGGTCCCACTGTAATGCATGAGGCAGGATAATTACATCAAGTCAAGTAGCTTAGGCAGCTTGGTTCTGTGCCTCCTTCATTGGCCAGAGACGTGATGTATGCTTTGGGAAACAATAAGTAAATCTAAGGGTTGAGTCCTGAAAGCTGATTGCCTGGTTCTGATCATGCCTCTAACTTAAATATATGCATGAGCACCACCCAAAAGACTCTAGGCTGCATTGGTGCTGTATTCTTGAAATCATTATTAAAAATAATAATACCTAGTACATTTTAGAGCTGTGGGATGATCCGTTTGCACACAGTGAATATGTATTGCCCCCATTGGTTAATAATAAAGCTATTTTGGCCTATAGCAAGGCAGAATAAAGCCAGGCTGAAAAGCCAAATGGAGATACAGGGAAGAACCAAGAGGAGAGTCAGAGATGTGAGTGAATTACCAGGGAAGCAAGATGTGCCAAAGAACAGGAAAAGTCACGAAACCACGTGACAAAATGTAGGTTAGTAGAAATGGGTTAATTGAAATTGTAAGAGCTAGGTAGTATTAAGCCTGAGTTAATCGCCAAACATTCTGTAATTAATATATGCATTTGTGTGATTATTTGGAACCGAGAAGCTGTGGGACAAAAGCAAAGCTCTGCCTCTGTTTACATTGTAGAACAAAGAGAATTATAGAATGAACATAAGAAAAACAATTATCTGAGCACATGTAGATATAAAAATTTCAATGAATGTGTTTAAAATAAAATGAAAATAGAATGTATGCCTTACATAAAACATACAAATGCGCCTGTCATTTGATAATATGCACCAGTGGCAAAGAGAGGAAGCAAGAATATTGCTTAGTAATAAAACAGACAAACTGGTCCCAGCAGCTTGGACGGTTGAGTGAGAATAGAGTCAAGGAGCAGGGCCCACATTCTGGGTGTGCTTTAAAGGTAAAGACTGGATATGAAAGACTAAGGCGTCAACAAAGATTTCAAGGTTTTGGACTGAGTAATGGATGTTCCTTGTTAAAGACAAAGTAATGATAGTGTGAGAATTCAAGATGAGGAATGTCACGTTACCTGAGAGATAAGATTAGCTGTCCCAAAAAATTGAAAACAAGACCTGAAACTTAGAGTAAGGATTCATCCAGATATATAGGTTTAGAGTCATCATTTATATGCTGTAACAATCAGATTGATGGGTGGTGGTGGCACACGCCTTTAATCCCAGCACTTGGGAGGCAGAGGCAGGCAGATCTCTGAGTTTTAGGCCAGCCTGGTCTACAAGAGCCAGTTCTAGGACAGGTTCCAAAGCTACAGGGAAACCCTTTCTCGAAAAACCAAAAAAGAATAAAAGAAAAGGAAAGAAAGAAAACCATGCAGATCACGTAAGTAAAATCATCTGTACATTCATTGCCAAATTAATTTGTACATATGAAACATTCAAAAATATTTAAATACTATGTACTCAGAATAGAAAAATGATGCTTTAAAAACATTATTTTGAAAAGTCATTGGGTTTATTGTGAACTGTGAGAAGTTGCATGGGAATCATTAATATTTGGAAATAGAGGAAGTGGAGATGAGGGTAGTACTTTCAGTCAGAACAGTGTTTGCACAGGAGTTAAACATTTTACCCGCAGCAAGGAAGGGAACAATAGTTAATTGGACGAGTCTTCATAAACAAAGATGCAACAAAAATAGAAATGGGAAGAGACACGAATAGTGCCTATTAAGATGAGGGAAGAATATGTCTTTAGAAAAAGAGGTTACTAAATTGGTGAAAGCTATTGTAAACCAGGAAATGACACTTGACCATTGGCCATAGCAAAATCATCAACTTGAGTCTCCTAAGAGCTGTTTCTACAGTCGGGTAAAGACATAAACTTGGCAGAAGTGAAATCAGTGGAGAAACAGAGCCAGAGGAATATGACAGCAAAGATATTTTGAAAGAATGCTGCTACCAGATAAAAGAGAAGATGAACACGGGGAAGTAAAGTTTCTGGCAAGAGAAGTTTGGGGTTTGTCTTTTTCAGAGAGACCTGGCTAGAGAGAGAAATGTCTAAGAAGCTAGAGAAAGGATTCTGGTTCTGTCCAGGCAGCTGATGTTGAGACCAGCAGGACCACCTCTGGATTTTCCCTAACTGTAGTCCTTTGTGCCACCATAGAGAGGTGGAGGATGGGAAAGGATGATGATCCTTACAGGTTGCCAGGAGAAGACAGAAGTAGGGAGTTCAGTATGCAAATATGGGAATGGTGATAATAATGGGCCTTTGAACTTAACCTGGGAAAGAAAACAAAAATATCTCTTAGAAGAGGAAAGAGAAAATGTAAAACTTATTGGAGTTTAAGTAACAGGAGTATGAACCAGAAAAAAAAAAAGAAAAAAGAAAAAAAAAGGTTTGTGGCTAAAATGATGAGAGCAGAGGGCCCAGGTGTGAACCATGGTAGGTAGGTACTTAATGCAAACATCAAAACATGCTGCTGGCAAGCTGGGGGGTGGCACTTAACTTACAGTACTGGCATCTGTCTCCAGTGTAGTCTGCATGGCAGTGGCAGTAAGGCTGGTTCCCTGCAGTCACCACACAGCTCCCGCCA